>PVIH01004181.1:25394-119076 GCA_004025045.1 Sigmodon hispidus
AAAAAAAAAAAAAAAAAAAAAAAAAAAAAAAAAAAAAAAAAAAAAAAAAAAAAAAAAAAAAAAAAAAAAAAAAAAAAGAAAAAGAAAGAAACATCTCAGCCTGCAGTGACACAGACTCTACATTGGGTTCCATTTCAAGGCCCACACTGCCTCCCAGTGAATAGAAACCTTCGGTGTGGGCACAGTTAGATCACATCTAAACAACAAGCACAAGTGGACTGGTCCTAAGGGGAACAGCAGGTTCATATTACCAGATACTTATCGCACACCAACTACTGAGCTAAATGTATGGCACTTCAGTCTCACTTTAAAGGAGAAAACAGAAGTTTAGGACAGTTAAGCAACTTGTCAAGGGATCAAAGGCGGTCAGCCTTAGTCACAAGTGCATCTCCCGGGGCCATTTCACCAAGTTGTCTCTTAGGCAGATAAGTAAGGAATACTAGGAAGTCTAAAATGCATATTGGGAGCTGGGTAGCAGTTTTGTTTTTACTGGAGCTGGATCTTGGGGGTTGGAGGAAAAAGTGGGGGGAAGCTAGGGGAGAGGTACCAGGATGAGAATTTGGGGCCAGGGCAAATTTGGAGCCAAGGAGTAGCCTGTATTAGAAGGAATCACCTTTGTGTTGAGTATTGGCTAGGGTTAGGGTTAGGTTTATGAATTGCCCTGAGAACATAGCATGGGTTGTCATGTGATATCTTTGTGGGCACAGAGCTTCAATTCATGCTTGACGAGACAGTCATATATATGTGGAGCTGGGATGGCAAGTTATGGGAATCTCACTTTTTTTTTTCTCAGCATAGGAAGGTTGGCTCCATGAAGGTACAGTCTCTCTCTGAGCTTGAAGTAGATTTCCCAGGGTCTTTTGCCATTGTGGCCTTAGTTAGCATTCTGGGAGCCATCTGGCACATGACAAACATTTCCTCATGTGGGTGAGTGACTGATAAGGCCGAGTTCATTCTTCCCAATTTCCTTGATCACTTCCAAGGGTACTTTCTAAGACAGTTTCCAGAGCCTTTTCTTTCTTCCTTTTTTTTTTTTTTTTTTTTTAAATATCAGTGTGAACTCTGAAAAGATCATTCTTCTGCAAGCCGAGGAACATCTGGGTCATGTCAATGGACAGAAAAAAATCCTCTGCCAAACACGTAGGAGGAGAAGCCTTCGAGCCAATAAGCTACATCACATTCAGTCTCCTCAACTGGAGGAGTGGATTTTCACCAAGAGATCTGCAATCTTTCTACAAATAATAACACAGAGAGCACACTATCTGTGCTTTGCCAGTTAGAGGGTTTCCCTAACCATGCTCTCATAGAACCAAGCAGTCTTCAGTATAGGTTGTAATCAGGCATGTGTGGGGAGATGGGTAAACACTAGGGGAAAAGCACAGGAAATAGGTAGTTATTTTTATAGTTAGGAGAAAAAAGCATGTAGAGAGAATTTGATGACTTTCTCAAAATTCTTTGATGGTTAATCTTGATGGTCAACTGTGAAAGCATAGACTTGTCATAGCTTTTTTTTTTCAGGGAAAAACCAGTTAGTGCCTGAGGACAGGGTCCAGGTCTGGGAGGAGTCTGGGCAGAATCTCGGGAATGTGCCTGATAGCCATTAGATTTGGGTTCTTGGCAACAAAAATTCAGCCAATAGTTTCCAAGAATTACTGTACTCCATACTCCTTTACCCAATCCTGAAATGCCAAGATGTATAACATCCCACTTATGTAGCTTTTTCTTTAAAAACCCTCTCAAGGGCTGGAGAGATGGCTCAGTGGTTAAGAGCACTGACTATTCTTCTGGAGGACCTGAGTTGGATTCCCAGCACCCACATGGCAGCTAACAACTGTCTGTAGTTCCAGTTCTAAGCAAACACCAAGGCAAATAAATGAAGTTGTTTTTTTTTTTTTTTAAAAAAAAAACAAAAACAAAAAAACCCAAAAAACCCTCTTACCCCTGAGCTTGGGCCAAAGCTGTGTCAGAACAAAGGGGTTTGGCCCAGGGTTCATTCAAACCTGTTCAAAAGAATAAACTGATCCTCGTGTGTTTGCATCAGAATCCAGATCCCTGGTGGTCTTTTGGGGGGGGTCTCACAATATGGGTAAAATATCAACTTTATGGGATTCAGAATTACCATGGAAACAAGTGTAAGGGCATGCCCAGGAGGGGTTTTTCAGATTAGGTTAGTAGATGTGGGAAGATGCGCTTTAACTGTGGCTGGCTGTATTCTATGGGCTAAGATCTGAGACTGATAAAAAGATGAACTGAGCATGAGCGTTCACAGCTCTCTGCTTTTTGACCATGGTTACAATCTGATTATTTGCCTCACATCCCTGATGTCCTAATGTCTTCATCCTGTTGTATTACCCTCCAACTAAAGCACACATCTTCTCCTTTAAATTGCTTTTGTCACAGTAATAAGATAAGTAATAACATTATAAGTCACGTAACCAGTAGGTAGAGTGAGGACCTAAACATAGACCCTCTGATTCCTTATATAAAGGGCTTGACCTTGATCTTTGACTATAAGAAGTCCAAGATGTGGTCATAAATATGAACCTTCTGACTTATAACAACAACAATGAGAAGCTGAACAGGAGTAGGGATGCTCAGTGTGGACCAAATTTTGAGGCTGTAAAAGGAATTCTTTGGATGTCAGCCTGAGTTGGGTAAGGGACTGTATTAGGTGACTCTTGCCTTTTTAGTGCATCGTGTACACAGCCTTCTACCCACTGTGCACTGGGTGCTCCTCCAGGGTCCACAGCCTTCTACCCACTGTGCACTGGGTACTCCTCCAGGGTCCTATCTGCTGACTTGGTTGCATCACAGGATGGACAAGCTGTTCTCCAGTGTCTTTGTTGGAATAGTAGATTGTTAAGATTGTTTTGAATTTTGATATTTTGTTTAGTGTGTGTGTGCGTGCGCGCGCGTGTGCACGTGTGTGTGTGTGCAGGTATGTGTGTAGGGGTGTGCGTGTAGTAGGTGTGTGTGTAGGTCGAAGGATGACTAGTAGCAGCTGGATCTCTCTTTCTATCATGTAGGTCCCAGGGATTGGACTCAGGCTGTCAGGCTTGAGGGCAGGTGCCCTTCTCTAATGCTGGACCATCTCTCTGGCCTCTTAATTGTTCAGATAACTATGGAGTGTTGTGCCAAAGAACAATAAGAGGGGGGACAGACTCTTATTTATGGAGGGGTTGCCATGGACTGTGAAGACAAGTCCCTGCCCTCACAGAGACTGCTCAGTACTAGTCCGGTAGGAGTATGTAATTACTGAATCATAGCTTCTAGTCCTGACAGTGGTTGATTGATACAGAATAAATAACAAGAAAGTTTGTCAAAATATCTGAGAAACTGCTTTTAGGTTCTGAACAACATGGAGAGGCAGCACGGCAGTCCTTAAAGGAGAGAAGCATACAAAGTGAGCCCTATTTTATGGGATGTCTTTCTGTATGCTGTGAATATCATTGGAGGTAAAGGGACTGCTTTGGCCTATGGTAGGGCATCTTAGAAGCAGACATGAAATCCAAGTGTAGATATAGGGGAAGGAAGACAGAGTCAGGAGAGACAGGATCCAGCCGCCCAAGGAGCAAGATGTAAAGAAATAGGTAAGCCATGAGCCATGTGGCAAGATAGATTAATGGAAATGGGTTAAGATGCTGGAGCCAGCTAGCAATGAGCCTGAGCCATAGGCCAAGCAGCGTGTAATTAATATGAGCATCTGAGTCATTTTTGGGGAAAAGTGGCTACAGGTGGGTTGGACCCTGGGGCTAGGTCAGGCCAGAAACTCTTACTACACCTTTTGTCTAGCTTTCTGCCTTGAGACACTTATTGGATTGAAGAGCAAAAGGGTGAAAACCGAGAGAAGTACATGCTGGTCCACCGAACAAATGTCAGAGTTCAGTGTTGCTAAGGATGTGATCTGAGGAAGATGATCTGTAGAGATGAAGAAGCTAAGAGGAGAGATACCCTTAGAAGCCCAGCTAGGTGTTCCCTAGGGTCTTTGGATTGGGGTTGTGATGCATGCACTCAGGAGATTCTCTATGGCTTTTATAATACAATTGAGAGCTGAACAGACATTGGAGGTTGCTGCCTACCTCTTGGAGATGCTGGAGTCAGTCCAGGCAGAGTGATGAGCTCTCACTTGGGTGACTTCCAAGAAAGCACATTCCCTATGTGTACCATGAATTCTGGTTGTATTAAAGGAAACTCAGAGCCAGATATCAGGGAAAGGCTGGAATATCAGAGAGAGGAAACATCACAGTCAAATCTTACCCAGCTATCTTCCAACTTCCTCAGCCTTGCTCCTTGTCGCTTCTACTGAGTAAATCTGTCTTTCTACGCCTGCCTTAAATACCTTCTTCACCCAGTAGTTTCACATTCAGGTTAAGATTAAAGCTGTGAGTTACTACTGTTTGGTAATTAGTCTTGAACTCACAGAAACACAGAGAGATCTCTGTCTCTGGAGTTATGAGATTAAATGCAGAGGTCACCATTCCCAGTCTTTCCTCATGCTGAGATTAAAGGCGTGAGTTACCACTCTCTGACCCTCTTGGACTGACTGTGTGTGAATCTATTCTCTTATAGTCAAGACTGGTTTTATCAAATATATAACACATCACCACACCTAGGAATAGGGAGCATGTTCTAGAATGAATAGCCAGATCCTGAAGGGCTATGAAGGATAAACATTCGAATGAGGAGATGCTCCATGTGAATTGCAATCCTGGAGATGGAAACCAAAATCAGTAGGATTAGATGACCTGTTGCAATGGCCCAAATCCAGAACACATCTATCCACCAAACGATACCTACACATGGGTGCTTATACTATGCATATGAAGAAATAGAGGATAGCAACCAAGGTAGGCATGGTAATGTATTTTTTTTAAAAAAAATATTTATTTTTATTTTTTTATGTGAATTGGTGTTTGGCCTGCATGTATAACTGTGTAAGGGTGTCAGATCTTGGAATTACAGACAGTTGTTAGCTGCCATGTGGATGCTGGGAATCGAACTCAGGTCCTCCGGAAGAACAGTCAGTGCTCTTAACCGCTGACCCATCTCTCCAGCCTGGTAATGTATTCTTGTAACATCAGTATGAGGAGGCTGAGGCTGGAGGATCATGAAGCTAGGGTTAGCCTGCATGGCATAGTGAGACCCTGTATCAAAAACCAAACCAAAACAAATGTAGAACAAAAGACTACCAAGATGTGTGAGCAAGCTTAGAGACAGGAGTTTTAACTCATTTCCCTGGAGGGAGAGAACCAGCTCCCAAGAGTTGACTTCTGACCTCCACACATGTGCAGTAGCACACACGTGCCCCTTCCCTAACAATAATAGATAAAATGAAATAATAATAAAAAGAATGAATGCAGAGACACTGGAAACTGAGTCGGTATTATATAATTAATAATTATATACTATATGAAAATATATAAATTGATATTTATAATACACTCAAACAAAACTAAAGAGAAATAGACCCTTAGGTGAAACAGAACTAACTAATAAGAATTATTGCTCCCTGGGGGCCCAGCCTCCGGACAGCCAAGGGCTTGAAAGGAATGCACAGTGTCAGCCTATCCTAAGACCTTTCTATCTGAGGGAGTTAGAGAAAAAGACACCTACACACTCTCTTGATGGTTTCTCTTAGACCTCTTCTTTATTCTTCTTTTTGCATTCTCTATCATTGTTTTCCTGGTGATTTCCTTCTCTCTTTTCTGATGTTTTCCTTCCAACTCATTTTAACTCTCATTAATCCTATCTCTATTTGTTCCCTTATGACTTTTATACCCTAGCACAATCTTTCAGACAGTATAAAAATTACAATGTGATTACATTCTATTTTTTTTCAGGTGAATGAATACAAGTGAAAAACAGCATGTTTTCCATATCCCTTACATGATTAAATATTGCGTATTACAAGTGAAAGACAAATTACTACAAGAACCCACATACACTCATACCCAAGCAGCCTGTTATAAATTAACCACATAGGCAAGCTGTTCTTTCCTCAGGGCTTTTACTGGCAGCTGCATTTTGCAGGTACAATGAAAGAGCAATTACTTTATTACTTATCTTGAAAGATAATCTTATAAGGATTCACAAACCTAAACTTTTATATATAAGAAGGATCAGTCAGCTCTACTTTAAATCTTTAGGGTACATACCCACTCATCAATAGTTCTTTTTTTTTTTTAATGTCAGGAGATTGAGAGCAAAATGGGTATAAGGAATTAATCATTACCTTTGGTCATCAACCAATCCTAGCAAGAAAAGTGTGTCAGCTAGTGATAATTGGGCTGCTTTGTTCTTGTTCCTTGACCTTAAAGAGTTTCTCACTCAAATGTGTGTCTTTATAAAACTTTTGATTATCTTCTTGGGTATTTCACCTCAAAGCTATTTGACAAAAACATCTTAGTCTAACTTTAAGTTATTTCCAAAGTTTTGTTTCGAGCTATTTGACAAAAACATCTTAGTCTAACTTTAAGTTATTTCCAAAGTTTTGTTTCAGCTGTGATGCCCTCTAAAACCTGTGAACATATCTCCCAATATTAAGGTTAAAAGAATTTAAGCTTGCTGGGTTAACTGGGACCCAAGTCACAGTTTGTATGGCTCCTTAATAGAAGCTTATGCCTTGTGTCGGTGCGACACTTTATTTATTTTAAATCATCAAAACTCTATTTAAACTAACATTATTATCATCATTTAGACAGTACAGCTTAGGAGGAAATCATCTTCTTAATAATCCACAGGTAAAAATACTCAGCAGAATGGGATGTTTCCATGAGATAAATACACTACATTACAGGCAGTGGTGATCTTCCCATACACATCCACACCATGCTAGAGGAAGATGGCAGCAGCAAACTCGTCAAGGCACAGCAGAAGCAGAAGACATTCTGGGATCTGGGGTCTCTGGGTCTTGTCTGAGACTGACTCATCAGAGTGTCACCTCCTGGTGGACTGACACCTTGAACATCAATTGCCACCTGTTGCTCCTGTGACATGGCTACCAGCAACAAATTTTGTGCACGTGTGTGCATGAGCACATGTATGTAGGGGCTAGAGGTTGACATCAGATGTTGTCTTTTGTTTCTTTATTGTCACTGGGTCTGTAGCTGAACCTCAAAGTCACCACTTTGGGAAGATTCACTGGCTGTTAACCCTTAGAGAGATTCCTGGCCTCACTCCCTCACTCTTTTTTCCCTCTCTCTCTCTCTCTCTCTCTTTCTCTCTCTTTTCTTTTTAAAAAACTGTGGGTGTTGGTCTCTATGCTTTGGAGGCTAGCTCTTTTTTTTTTTTGAGACAAGGTTTTACTGTGTATCTGTGGATGTCCCTGAACTCACTTTGGAGACTAGACCTCTCAAGAGATGAGAAATTGCAACGGAAAAATTGTAAGCAAGAAAGGAACCAAAATCCAATACTACAGTTTGAAAAGTAGAATTAAAAAAAAATTATAAGGTCTGAAATGAAAATTTTTCCCAGATAAGCTCAACAAAATCATGAGAGGCAAAAGAAAGGATTAGAGATCATGAAAAGAGATCAACAGACTAGTGTACAAGACAAGCAATCATAAGGAGATGCGTTGAAAAAAAAAAAACCAAACAACTAGGGTGTGCTCAGTGATAGGTCCGATGTCTGGGATTTGTGAGATCTTAGTCTATCCCCAGCATTGAAAACCAGAACAAAATTTGAGCCTCAGCAGTATGTAATATACTATTCAGTTAGGGGGCTGGAGAGATGGCTCAGAGGTTAAGAGCACAGGCTGCTTTTCCAGAGGTCCTGAGTTCAATTCCCAGCAAGCACATGGTGGCTCACAACCATCTATGATGACATCTGGTACCTTCTTCTGTATACTGTATACATAATAAATAAATAAATAAATAAATAAATAAAATTTTTTAAAAAAAGATACTATTTAGTCTAAAGAATGTGGATTTCCATAGGTAAAGAGAGAAAAATAATTGAAGAAATAATAGCTAAAAGTTTCTAACACGTACTGTGAAAACAAACCACATATATACCTAACTTTCTCCCCCAGAACCCAAACAGATAAATACGAAGTCACCATAGAGTGAAATGGCTTTAAAAAAAATCAAAAACAAAGAAAAAATGTAAAAATAAGAAAAAAAAAACTAGGACAAATTGAACAACAAAATAATGCTAGTATTAGATTATAACCAATGGAATGAAATAAGAATCCATGTGTTCATAGTGATATGAATAATTTTAGAAGTGGAAGAAGGCAGCTGTCCTCATGTAGAATACTAATAGCTCTTGAAGGAAGTAGAAAAATCATATTAAACGCACAGCAGCAAATGCTGCAGTTATGAAACATTGATGGAAATTGTTTTAGAAAGGAGAGATGGTCCACTGAGTAGAAAGAAGCCCCTGCTGACAAGCCACTGGTTTTGCCATCCGTCCATCCATGTCATCTACTTTCTTGTCTGTGTGCATGTGTCCTCTGCTGCCTTCTGCCCCAGTGCTGTGTAGTGGTCCATGGTGGCCTGTGTAGTGTTCAGAAGCAATCTAGCTGGAGTCAGTGATCTCTTCCTCCATGTGGAGACCAGTTCAGGTCTTCAGGCACAGAAGTAAAGTTCCTTTTTAATGAAATATACACTAATTAATTAGTGACATATGCATCAATAACAAAGAGGAAAATGGTGGCTTTATAGAGAGCAAACCGGGGAAGATATTACCATAACTATGTCATCGAATTCAACCTTATAAGTAATAAGACATATTAACATGTGTGCTCCTGATGTTATATACACAGAAGACACATCGTTTTTGTGATTTTCTTGTCCAAAATGATGAAATCATGAGAAAACAGAAGACAATTTAACTCGAGGGACATACTACAAAATGATTGGCCTTGGTTTTTCAAAAACATCTAAGGGATGAAAAAAGAAAAAAGAAAAAAAATAAGAAAAAAATTACATTCTCTGACTTCCCAGACATCTTTTCTGGCCTTTAACCCAATGCTATTCTCCACCTTGAGGCTGTTTGAGCAAGCACAATTAGTCTCTGGCTCACATTCTCATGCGTTCTGCTCAAAATGGCTGTCCTGGCCTCAGCTTTCAGGAAACCTGTAGCTTCTAAGCTTGACTGCACAGATCAGGACACTCCCAATCCAGGATTCTGGGAATGGGCTCTGATCGGCAGAACTCAAAGTATACACAAACCTTGTCTACTCATCTGTATCCAGAAAGCATGCCACTGGCTGAAACATGGCCACTTGTTCCCTTATGGTTTGGAGGGCTGGGGCAAGGAAGCAGTTAGAGAAAGAGGGTAGGTCATGGACTCAGGCAATATCTGCATCTCTGTCTAATACTCTATGTTCTCATCTTCTTCGCAGGAGCAGTTAACCTATGAAAAACTGTCCTTTTAGTTTTCCATCTAGGGATGGTGTTTAAAAAGAAAGACTATGAAAATGTTAAAAACTGAAGGAGAGTTGGGAGATTGGATGATAAAATACGCTAGGGATCCCAGGTCAGAAAAAGGACAATGTGAAAAGCAGCACAATTCAAATTCTGTAATGGGGTTTGTTCATAGTATTGAATCAACAATCTTTGCTTTTGTCTGGTAATTGCGATGTGGTAACTGAGATAAGATGTGGACATTAGAGTAAGCTGGGTGATGGACAGAAGGGACTTTCCTTAGTGATTTGTAATTTCAAAATAAACATAACTCATATCAAAGTGAAAAGTATGTGTGCGTGGGAGCAGCTAGAACAAGAAGATAAGGAAGTGAATGGAAAAGATGGTAAACTTCTTCAGAGGCAGGGAGGGGGTGGGGGATGGGGAGTGGGGGGTGGGTGATGTCAGCACACAGTGGGGCATCATGGTGTTGGCTTGAATGGAAAACAACTTTCACAGGCTCATTTTGAATTCCTGGTCCCCAGTTGGTGGTATGGATTTGAGTTTTGTGGAATCTTTAAAAGGTGAGTCCTGGCTGGTAGAAGGGAGCATTTGAAGGCAGCAGCTTCTTGCTGGTTTTCGTTCCAATTTTAGTATATGTGCTGCCGAAGCGAGCACATTCTTGCTGGTTTTCATCTAAGTCTACTTCTTGATCTGCTGCTACAATGTGACCAGAAGCCTCAGGTCCCTTTCATCAGGTCCAAACCGGTTCCATTACTAGGTCTTCTCTGCCAGGACTGAGAGTCCCTCAAACTTGAAGCCAAAACAAACACTTCCTCCTTTAAATCCTATCTGTCAGGTACATTGAGAAAATTAATGCAAGATTAGAAATACTAATGGGAGAGGGCCCACTGTGGGAGTGTTAGCTGAGCAAACCCAGTGATCTGAGTTCCATCCCCCTGTGTATACAATGGCATGCATGTACTGGTGTGCGCACACACATGCACACACACACACACACACAGAGTGAGACAGAGAGAGAGAGAGAGAGAGAGAGAGAGAGAAGGAGGGAGGGAGAGAAAGATACACACATACACGATGCAGTTAACTTAAAAGAAGAGGATGTAATAAGGGGGGGACTGCTGACAATCTATACTTATAATTAAAGATATTTATAAGAAATATCACTAAAATTAGAGTGAAGTAACTGGAAATTAGGCATATGTGCTTAAGGAGAATTGTAAGTGTTGCTAATTTTGAGAAAACAAGGAACTCATCTTTATTTTATGTGCATTTGACGTTTTGCTTGCATGAATGTCTGGAACTGGAGTTACAGACAGTTGTGAGCTGTTGCTCTGTGGGTGCTGGAAACTGAGCCCTGGTCCTCTGGAAGAGCAGTTAGTGCTCTTAACCATTGAGTGGTTTCTCTAGCCCCAAGAGTCGCTAAACTTAAGGTGTTCTTCAGGATGAAGAGAACTGTTTCTAGATTGAAACCCTGCACTATAGAATGGCTCGAAGAGTATCAGAAACAGTAAATATGTGGATTAATCTGGTCTCCTTATTTAAGAGGTAAATAATGATTTAAAATAAAAAATTAAATTGTGAATTACTGTTTTGAGTGTATGTGTATGTGAATGTGTGTGTGGTATAGGCACATGTGTGCAGTTGCGGGTATCCATGCACATACATGGAGAGGTCAGAGGAGAAACATGAGAGTGTTCTGCTCTGTTACATTCTGCCTTATTTTCTTAAGACAAGCTCTCTCACTGGACCTGGAGCTAAGCTAGCTGTCTCTGCATTCTCTCCATTGCACTGGGGTCATGGACCAGCATCTGTCTATGCTCTGATTTTTATGAGGGTGCTGGGGATTTGAACCCAGGTCCTCATGTTGTTCCAGCAAGCACTTTTACCCACTGAGACATCTCCCTAGCCTATTATTCTTATTTTGCTTGAAATGGGGTCTTGCTAGGAAGCCTAGGCTGTACTCAATAGCCATCCTCCTATCTTACTCTCAAGTGCTGACACTGAGCCTTCATCAACATGCTCTGCTATGTGTCACTATGTATAGCAATGAAATACAATACATAGCATAAATAAATAAACAAAATAGCACAGAAAAGGCAATCGTGTTAAATAATTTGTACAGTTATAAAGTTCTTACCTATTACACAAAATGATAAAATATCCTGCTGTGTGAGAGGTCTGAGGGAGAAATGCCCATCTCTGCAAAGGATGAAACTGGAAGAAGAGGAACTTCAGACAAGATGGTATTGGAAGAGATGATATTTGAGATGTTTTGAAAAATAAGTGGAATTTTCCAAATGGAAAGAGGAAGGAAAGTCAGTCAGATGGAAAGGCATGGGGCATTTAGGAGTGACAAGAATCTCTTGGGCTAAGGGTGAGTGATGCATCACGCCGGCTCTCCGGGGTTTCCTGTAGCTCAGACTGGCTTTGAATGCCTATATGCTCAAGAACTACCTGTACTGGTCCCCCTGCCTCCTTGGCGCTGGAATTCTAGGCATCACACCACATCCTGCTTTTGTAGGGCTGGGAATGGAACCCAGGGCATACTAGGCAAGTAAGCGCTGTACCAATAGAGCAGCGTTGCCAGCCTTAGTCTCATTTTTACAACACTACCATTCTTGCAACAGGATACACCGACTCAGCTACTTCCTATATGACCTATGTGACCTTCTCTTCAGCACTAGTATTTTGCACTTTTTGAGCTTCTAGAGGTTTCCTATATGGGGAAGACCCAGGGAAACCAGTTTAGGGGATAGAATAGCAGGCAAGAAGTAGTCTCTGAGGAAAGTACTGCGAAGCTAGCAAATTTGAGTTTGGAGGCAATACAGCGATTGCTACAGACATCTGCTACGTGCAAGCGAGCATTTGTAGACAGGCTCTTCACAGATCCATCTTTCCTGACACAGCCTGGAGACATGGTATTTTCAGGATGCTTCAGGGAAAGCATTCGACAGCTGTCTTTTACTCAATGAGTGTTAGAGAGAATGAATGAGACTGGAGGAAATAAAAATGAGCCAGAAGTAAAATATCAATGTTGATGTCTCTGAGGAGGTGGGACTAGAAAGAAGAGTCCAGGAAGTGGCCCAATACTATTTTTTTTTTTTTTAAACCAAGCACTTAGGCTTGAACCCTTGGGACTCATATGCACACAGGACCCCGTGGGGCTCGGATTCCACTAGTGAGCTCTCTAGTGGGTCCTTGGAGGCAGTGGGCTGGGGAGAGTTTAGGAAGTGAGGCACGCCAGTTTTCTTTCGCTTGCAGCCTCAGGCAGGGTCCAGACGGGAGCCCGCGGGGAGGGAGCGCATGCCCTTGGCCCGCCCCGCATGTCCCACCCACTGCATCCCCTCCCCTCCCGTCTTCTCCGGCTGCGGGAAAAGCAGCCGTGGGCGCCAGGCTTGCCTTGGCGAGCAGTGAGTGAAGGGCTGCGGACAGGATGCAAGCGCCGCGGCCAGGACGGCTGTGGGCAGTTCTGCTCGCACTGGGGACACTGGCCGGCGTTGTCGTTGGAGGCGAGTACGGGTGAACGTGTGTGTGTGTGTGTGTGTGCGTGTGCGTGTGTGTTCGCGCGCGCGCACAAACTGCGGTGAGACCCTGGGAGCTAAAGAAATTGAGGTGCGAGCGCGCGAGGCGGATGGTGGTGTCCTTTCTCCAGTGGTCTCGAGGGGTGTCGTGGTTGACAGAGGCAGGGTGGGGCTCCGCGGGGCGACTTCCCGCGCACTGGATGAAGGATGCGGCTCACCTGCTTGGGTGAATGTATGCACACTGGGTTGCCCCTTTCTCCGAATAAGACATGCCTAAGTTTGTTCATCTGGTTGCTCCCTCTTTAAGGAGGAACAGGATTTGATCAAGTACTTCTGTGTCAGACCTCGCACCCAGCAGCCCTGACTGTGCTGGGAGTCAGCACTGAAGTCCTCTTTGTCTCTCCTGCAGGCAGCTCACACCATTAACTTCCTGAAAAGACAGCTTTTGGTCTTACTGGTGCTGCGGGGATGGGGAGTGGTCCAGGCAGCAGAGCTGTAGGGAAGAGAGACGTGATATTGATGGAGGTGGCGAAACTGAGGTTCTGGGTCAGCTGGAACATATTAAACCCTGCAGACTGTGTGTGTGTGTGTGTGTGTGTGTGTGTGTGTGTGTGTGTGTGTGTGTGATACATTATTCAGGAAGCTTCCCACTCTCTGTATAGTCCAGGGTGACCTTAAACTTCAGTCCCTCCATTAATGAGCGCTAGGATTATAGATATGCACCACTACTCAGGGTTTATGCACTGCTGGGAGTTGAACCTAGAGCCTTCTCGTTCCAAGCAAGCACTTTGTTAGTTGAGCTACATCTCCAGACTCAGATGGACTATTTTTAAAAAGTAAATTTTATTGACTTTGAGGCTAAGCATTCTAACCAGGTGCTTCAGTGGAGTAGGTTGCCCTTTGTTGCTGAAGCTTCTGAGTGATGAAAATTGTGGTCTTTAGCCTACTTTGAACAAGCCTTGTGACCATAGAAAAGAAATCGGGATTTCCAGCATTCCACTCTGGAAATGTTCGAGCCTCTGGCAGCTGCTGCTAGCCATTGACTGGGAATGGGGAAGTTCACCAGGAAAGTTGATGTTTCTTACAGATATGCTAACGTCCATGAACTTAATATCTTTAAATATATATTACTTCTGAATTTTAAATGGACATATAGTGGCAGGGCATATCTATATAAAGTGTGAAAATACATACACAAATACACTTTATAACAATCAAACCAAGGCAGCTAGTATTTTTTTGTTGTTGTGTTAGACAACCTCTTGGTTATTTTTTTGAGATATATTTAAAACTTTATTTTTATTTATTTATTTATTTGCCTTGGTGTTTGCCTGGAACTAGAACTACAGACAGTTGTTAGCTGCCATGTGGGTGCTGGGAATTGAACCCGGGTCCTCTGGAAGAGCAGAGGGTGCTCTTAACCGCTGAGCCATCTCTCCAGCCCCTTGAGATATATTTAAAACAGTGTGTATGTGTGTGTTTAAATAGCTTTCAAATTAACTTATGAGCGCCATCATCATCATCGCCATGTGTAGCTTGAGAAGAAAGTAAAGAGTTCACAGGTGGTGCACAGAAAGTGGGGGGGCGGGGCTTGGTTCAGCTCTGGTAAGGATAGAGTGTATCTGTTATTTTGGCCTCTCTCTCCCCCCACCTTTTCTGAACTCCAGTGTTTTACTTGCTGGATCAGTTCACACAGTTGCAATGATCCACATAGGATCTCACTGCTCTGGCACACCTAAGTCCGAGGCTGGGCTGTTGAAGTAGGACGACCTGAATTCTGTCCCCAGAACCTATTAAAAAAGCTTGGTGTAGGGGGCTGGAGAAATGGCTCAGGGATTAAGAGTACTGGCTGCTCTTCCAGAGGTCCGGGGTTCAATTCCCAGCACCCACATGGCAACTCACAACTGTCCGTAGTTCCAGGTCCCAGTTCCAGGCAAACACCAAGGCAAATAAATAAAGTCTTAAAAAAAAAAAAAAAAAAAGAAAGAAAAAAAAAAAAAAAAAAGCTTGGTGTAGTGGTGTGCTTGTGATTCCAGTGCTGGGGAGGAGACAAGAGACGGACAGATTCCTGGGGTTCACTGGTGAACCAGTCTGACCGACTTGGGGAGCTCCAGGATAGAAAGAGATTCTCTCTCTCTCTCTCTCTCTCTCTCTCTCTTTCTCTCTCTCTCTCTCTCTCTCTCTCTCTCTCTCTCTCTCTCTCTCTCTCTCTCTCTCTCTCTCTCTCTCACACACACACACATACACACACACAGTGATATTTCTGAGAAATGATACCTAAGGTTGTTTTCTAGTCTGCCCAGGAACGATTGTAAATGAGCATGTGTGGTGATATATTAATAAAATTAGTCTGGGATATCAGAGGACAAAGCCATCTCTTCAGCCTTTTGTTTTGTTTTGTGTTTTTGAGACACGGTTTTCTTTGTAATAGTCCTGATTGTCCTGGAACTTGCTTTGTAGACTAGGCTGGCTTCGAACTCACAGAGATCCTTCTGCCTCTGCCTCCCAAGTGCTGGGACTAAGGTACACACTAAAACAAACAAAAGCCACAAAGTCAATAGGATCTCTGTTCACAGATTTGTTGTGATTGGAATAATCCAGAGAAGTGATGGCTTGTGCTGAGATAGCCTCAGACTCCCTCTGAGAGGCAGGTGGAGTCCTGTTGAGGAACAAAGGATTCTAGAACACTTTGTGAAAGAAATGTCTGCCATGTTTATACCCCATCCCAATGTTATGGCAGAACTGCATATCACCAGGTCCCTGGGGAAGCAGGTGCTGGGACACACAGTGTTGAAGGGACACTGAAGGACCAGAGTCATGGTGAGGTGCCCAGAGAGGCTGTCCAGAGTGTCCTGCTGTGAGGCAACAAGGGCTTCTGTGAGAATAACATTGATTTCCAGTTTTTATCTCCAAACATAATCTTTTTAGCTTCATCTGAATACTGGGTTTTGTGGCTTCCTTGTATCGAGTACTTGTTCTAACCTAAGTAGGTCAGAGATGAGGTGCTTATTTCTCTTCTAGAGTTTGTATTCTGAAAACTGTCTGACTGAAGTCTATAGGAGAGGTTTCTGGCCCAACCTAGCCCGGAGATCTGAACCAGCAATTCCAAATAATCACACAAAGTCTTGTATTAATTTCGTGCTGATCAGCCTATAGCTCAGGCATATTGCTAGCTAGCTCTCTCATCTTAACCCAACCCACTTCCATTAATATGTCTTGCCACATGACTGGTGGCTTACCTGTGCTTTTACATCTTGCCCTTTCAGAGGCTGGATTGCTTCTTTCCTGACTCGGCCCTCCTTCTCCTGTATCTGTGCTCAGTTCCCTACCTGCTTCTAAGATGCCTTACCATAGGCCAAAACAGTCCCTTTATTAACCAATGATATTTATAGCATAAAGAAAGACATTCCACATCAGAAACGGGCTTTTGGAATCCTCAGGGCCTGGAGAGATGACGAAAGGCATGATGCTGGGGGTCAGGAACAGCTGGGATTTAAGCCAGTGGGATGTAGATTTGATTCTTGACTTTGCCTCTGGTCAACCATGTGATCTTGCTAATGTCTTAGTTGAGTGTCCTCACCTGTAAACTGGAGAGACGACGCCTCTATTACACAGACCTAATGAGACAAAGGCACAAGTGAAGTGTTTGGTAAGTGCTGATTCCTGTAGTCACTCATTTTCCTATTGCTGGTATGGTATGGGGTGCAGGCCAGAGCTGGTGCTACTTTATGCAAGCCAGGTTCCCAGCAGAGCATTCATTTCACACATCCCCTTAGTTCAACCCATTCCTTTTTGGTGACTTGGCATGTTTCAGCTCCTCTTGTCCTGGAAGACTGTACAGAGAAGGCCCAGGAGTAGAGATGTCCATATATTCATTTTCCCCCCTTTGATTCTCAACCTTGTAAAGTGGGGTGGTCAAAACACAGCACATAAGACTTCAGTCTCCACAAGGAGAGCAAAGTGTCAATTTTGTTGAACACTGTACCCAGTGCTTGGCACACAGGCAGCAAAGAGAACTATGTAGGGAATGGTATATAGGCATTTAGAGGTGCTGTCTCTTAATGTGAGGAAATCCAATATTTACACATTGATAACCTCAAATGTTTTACATGAACTCTCTGGAGGGTGTGTGTATGTGTGTGTGTTGCTGAGATGGGAACCCAGGGTTTTGCCTGCTAAATGTGCACTACTGCTAAACCATCAACCCAGCCTTTTAGATGTTTGGACCTTTGCCCTGTTTTTCATTCTCTGATCAGAGAATGATGAAGACGCAGGGTATCCTGACGTGTCTCCCCTTTGTCCTGTCTTTGGAGAAGTCACTAGAACAATCTCTTCTGTTTGTCCCCTCAAATTCATGAGTGTGAAATCAAAGGCAAGAGGTGACATATATCTTCTGGGAATAGCATAAGCTAGAAGTGGTGTGAGGAAAGGAACTGAATTTGACTCCGGAATTTTCTGATAGATATTCTTCCTTTACAGCTCCCCGCCCTCCCTGTATCTCTGTTTATCATATCCTCCAGCTGCAAGAATCCTGCCCTTGTTGGCAGAGACGGTCAGGAAGCATGCCCACCAGAACCACAAGTCATGAATCAGCAGACAGATAATTAGCAGGGCAAGGGGTGTGTGTGTGACTGAGCAGCTTTGGGGGTAAACTGCTTGGCTCACCCCTGCTCTTTCTGTGGCCTGCTATATCTCACCACCCCCTCCTCTGCCTTCTTCCCAAGTGGAGGAGTCATGTGCCCAGTGCAACTCAGGTCACCAGTGAATAAGAACCCAGGAGCTGGGAATGAGGCTGCTCAAGGCTTCTGCTCTTTGGAAACTGCCAGAATTTATTGAGACTGCAGCAAAGTGATGGTGTCTCCAAAAAACTTCCACCTCCTTTAAAGGGCTAAGATTGGGAGCTTAGGGAGGTGGCTAACAGTTAAGAGCCTTGCTGATCTTGTAGAGATTCTGAATTTGGTTCCCAGAAACCTATGTAGGTGGCTCACTGTTGCACAAATCCTAATTAATCTTATAATAAAAATCCAGAGCCAGATATTGGAGCAAATGCTAAAAGATCAGAGAGACAGAGGAACAAGCCACAGCCACTTCTCACAACCCTGAATCCTTAGGCCAAAAGGGGTAGATCCTGTCTCCACAAATCCTTAGATCAAATAGATGAAGCAAAAGGCCTCAGGTCAGGCTGAAATGAAGGGCTGAACTCTGTCTCCTCCCCTTTATATTCCTTTCTCTGCCTAGCCATATTACTTTCTGCTTCAACCTTCCTAGTACTGGGATTAAAGGCCTGTGTGCTTCCCAAGTACTGGGAGCAGAGGCATGGAATCTCAAATGCTGGGATTAAAACTGTGTGTCACCACCACCTGGCTCTGTTTCTCTTTTGGACTGGATTAATCTCATGTAGCCCAGTGTGGCCTTGAACTCACAGAAATCCAGACAGATCTCTGCCCCTCCTGAGTGCTAAGATTAAAGAGGTGTGACACCAGTCCCTGACCTCTATGGCTAACTCTGTGGCTGGCTCTGTCCTCTGATCTTCAGGCAAACTTTATTTCTTTAATACATATACAATATGTTACCATAGCTCACAACTGCCTGTAACTTCAATGTCAGGGACCTGACACTCTGCTCTGATCAACTTGGGCACTGAACGCACATGGTGCACATGCATGCATACAGATAGAATACTCATTCACATAACATAAAAATATATACATCTTTAAAAAGGAGGATTAGGCTAGAGAGATGGCTTGGTTGTTAAAAGCATTTAATACTCTTCCAAAGGACCTGACTTCCATTTTCAGCACCCACATGGGACAGTTCCCAACCACCTATAACTCCAGTCCTTATACACACAAGCTGCACATAAACTCATATAGATATACACACATAGAGAAAAATGAAGAAAAAGAAGTCTTTTTTTTTTTTTAAAAAAAAAAAGAGCATCACTAAAGTATAGCTTATGTGTCATGGAGTTTGATGTCCTTAATGTGCAGTTCTGCGTACTTTTGGTAAAGACATATGGTCAAATGATCACTACCATAATGAAGATAGGGAGTATTTTCAGAGAGGTCCCCTCCAGCTTCTTTGTAAATCTTCTCTTCTCACTTCTGGTCCTTGGCAACTACCGATCTGTTGCCTGTCCCCATAGATCTGTTTTATAGAATGTCAAAGCGCTGAAACCATAATGTAGGTTTTTAACTTTGGCTCCATCTACTTGTAATGTACTTAGAATTTACCCTAGGTGTTGTTTGCATCAGTAATTTCAAGAGCTCACTGGGGCTGTTCCATCCTCCTGCAGTGAGCTATTACCTTGAAATCAGTGAGCAAGGCTGTCACCTCTCTACCATGGAGGTGCCATCAGTGTTCAATCAGAGAGATACACTTGTGCCATATTTAAGCCA
Source organism: Sigmodon hispidus (assembly GCA_004025045.1). NCBI lineage: Eukaryota > Metazoa > Chordata > Mammalia > Rodentia > Cricetidae > Sigmodon > Sigmodon hispidus. The sequence continues at coordinate 44,685 of PVIH01004181.1, forward strand.
TTAGAGTTTCCATCTGCTAGAAAAGAACTGAGCATTTTGCATCAGTCTGTACTTTTTATTTTTATTGTTCTTGGTCCTAAAAGCAATAGATAGTTTCAAGTATATTTTTATTAGTTTTTTTTTGTAATTTTATAATCCCCCCTCATTTCTTCCTCCAACTCTTCCCAGATTCTCCTTCCCTCATTCTAACTTCTCTCTCTCTCTCTCTCTCTCTCTCTCTCTCTCTCTCTCTCTCTGTGCTGTTTTCTATAACCCACTGTGCCCCATTCATGTTTCCTATGTGCTCATGGGTGTGGGACTATTCACAGGATCAGGGCCACCTTCCAGGGGCCACATCCTTGAAGAAAACTGACTGTCCATTCCCAGAGGTCATCAGCTGTTAGGAGGTGCTTCCGTTAGGGGTGGGGCCTTGTGGGTCATCACCCCTCCAGGCTGGAATGTGGACTGGCACGATCTTGTGCAGTGACCACAGGTGCTGTACTATGACAGGCGGGGATACTCACCACTGGACCAGCAGGGATGATAGGTGGGTGATATGAATACAGCTGTTCTGTCACACCCAGAAGACGCTGTTCTACTCCACTCCTCCTAACCTCTGGCACTTGTGATCTTTCTGCCTCTGTGACAATTGTTTTGTGGTGAAATATGTCACAGTTCTTCCAGCCAAAGGGCAGGTTGATACACCTGGTGCCATTGTACGTCTCATGTGTTTGGTATCATCTCTGAAAAGCAAAACCGAACCCAACAACTCCTTAGATGTCCCATTCCTGCAGAAGACTGCCGCCATCCCCGCTGATCCTTTCCTTAGTGGGTCAGGGAGGAAGAAGGCGGTGGAGTCATGTTCATGTTAGAAAGTTCGATTCTGAAGTTGCTGCTATCCCAGCTCATCTGCTCCAGTGTTCATAGTCAGAAAGGTGGTGCATTTTGCTCAGACATTTTCTTCTGTATGTAAAATTATCACATGTGCAGATGTGTTTTCTGTACTTTAACTTATGCTACTTGTCACTGTTTTTGTAGAAAAAAATTTCCAAGAGCAGCGAGCCTGTAGTTAGGAATGACAACATGTCATGGTTCTGTAGGCTTTTATGTCAGTTTGTTGGATGACTGAGCAAGTTGTCTTACCTGTGGGCCTTTGTTCTGGTATCTCAGTGACTGTGGAGTGGGTGAAGCGGCAGGTGGAGAGATTTTCTTTTGCTCTGGTCTCTCTCCCTCCCGTCTTTTGCTGAAGACATTTCTCCTTTAACTGCGTACTGATTTGGATCTTCACAGAAAAGTTTTTTTGTAAAGCAAAAAAAATCAGTCTTGAAATATTGCACTAGAAGAGAATTCCAGAAGGCTGGCCAAAGGCACATTCAGTAGCTACTTTATAAGTCCCTGTAGCCAGCCTTTTTTTTCTGATGAAATTCTTAGAGGAAGAAAATCTGGTCTGTGAGCTCCTGGTGGTTCCAAACCCTCATGTGACAGATAGCAATACTCTTTTGCTGGAACTGTTTGTGAGGACTATGTTTGAGCATCTCATTTGAGACCAGAGAGTGTGGAGTTGAGCTCACTCCTGGGAATTCTACCCTTGAGAACAGAGCACATTTCTTCCTGACTAGCTCTAGAAGCCCATGGGGATAGGCTGGCCAGAGTTTGTTTTCTGCATCCCATTCTAATCAACACATAAAAATTCTGTATAGGATGTATAACATATTTTGATATGTACACATTGTGAAATGGTTAAATCAACCTGTATAACACATGTATTAGCTCATATAGTTATCACTTGTTTCTGGTGGGAACACTTAAATTACTTATTTACTTATTTTACTTTTTGAGATAAGGTCTCTCTATGTAGCCCTGGCTTTCCTGGAACTCTGTGTAGACTAGGTTGACACTGAACTCATAGAGATCTACCTGCCTCTTTCTCCCAAGTGCTGGGATTCAAGATGTGCACCACTAAGCCCAGCTAAACTGTTTTATTAAAAAAGAAAATTTTAAGTAGAAGATACCTTTTTGGTAACTCTAGTTACCATATAGATCTCTTGAACTTTCTTCTGTTCTGTAACCTAGGCCAGCAGCCTCCTCCTTGTATCTGCCAAAGTTTATTATTACATTCCTAACTGGCTTTGGGATGCTGAAGATGTAGTTTGTAGATGCCCACCTAGCTCTGAGGAACCTACATTAATGAATCCAAAGATGGAAAAGGTGGCAGAACCAAGGACATTGAAAAATAGCTTTATTTTTCTTTTGATAATAAAGGTGATCCAGCTTGTAAAAGTAGGCAGTTCAGGGACTGGAGATGGCACAGTGGGTAAGGGCCTTTGCTTGCAACCACAAAAATCTCCAGTAGCTATGTAAAAAAATGGGTGTGGCTGCAAATTCCTGTAAGCCCAGTGCTGGGAAGCAGGGACAGGTAGACCCCAGGAGCTTGATGACTCATCAGTTTAGGAAAATAGTGAGCCTCAGGCTCAGAGGGACCCTGTCTCAAAGGAACATAGTGGAGTGTGATGAGACAGGAGCTCACAAAATAAAATAAAAAACAAGTAGTGCAGAAATGTAATAATGCAGACAATGCAAGTTTTTTTGTAGGCTCGTGTTTAGGGAGCCACTGTGGACAATTATCCTATAGTTTCCCATCATATGTCCCTCTATATCATTATTTATCATTATCGTTATTTCTCAAATAGGACCACCCATGGTAGGATCATTGTACTTAATATACTCTTGGCATCTTTTTAAGATATTCATTCTTATTTGTGAGTAAGAGTGCTGGCTTTCACATACGTACGTTCACTACATGCATACTTGAAGAAGGTGTTGGATCCCCTAGAACTGAATTGCAGGTGGTTGTGAACCACCAAGTGGGTGATGGGAACTGAACCTAGGTCCTCTGTAAAAGCAACAAGTGCTCTTTTTTTTTCTAGTAAGACTAAATTTATTCAATAACCTAGAGTAAAAGTTTTGATTATAAGTGTCCAACAGTATAAAAAATACAAAACAGATCTGTAGATTTCTAATATATTAATACAAAGTGCATGACTACATACAGTACATCCTACAGACAGAGAGTGGAGGAGGAGAAGACTGTGGTTGAGGTCTAAAAATAAATAAATAAATACAGAAGTAGAGGTGATCCATCAAAGTATATTCTACCACCAATACTGCAGCCAAAATGTACAAAAATATTCCATGTCAAAGTAATGCAGGAGAATGGTAATGGCTGAACTCTGCACTATACCAAGGGCTGGGGAAAATCAGCCCACTCATTAAGCAGTCTATGAATGTGGTGGCTTATACTAGGTAGGTTTTTCCAGAAAGGAAGACAGATAATGTAAAACTATAACACTATAGGATACCACAAACTGTGCCCTCCCACATCCTGAAACACTGACAACTTTAAAAATCCAGTTTTTAAAATCATCATAAGCAACAGAATACTAAGGCAATCACGTACCTCTGCCCCTATAAGAGGTCTGAAATGGCACTATTGTTTTTCCTTAACTTTGAGAAGGGGCAGACAGTCAGACAACGTCAAGTGAGAAGCCCTTACTGAGACCTCCATGGGGAGCTCTATATAGCTATCTTGAAGTTCAGAAGCCCAACTCCAAGAAGCCAACCCAACCAACCAACTTGGCCTCAACGCACAACTCTGTTCTTCCCACAACTTTAAATAGTGGGAGAACAATAGAATCCAAAACCCTAATAAAATTAGAACAAGGCAAACAGCTACTACTACTCTATAGATAAAACCTCCACAAAGGTCAACTGAGGTAATCCAGAGCTAGAACTGAATTGTGTGGATTTCAATGAATCTCAGATAGTTGTGTACCACCAATGTCAATTATTTACACACTGCAAGCCCTTTAAGAAATGTGTCTCAAGCAGCATCCACTGTGCCTCATGCATCCCCAGGACTTACACATTCTGTTTAAGTAGTTTGTAACCATGTGTTCTCTAACGTATGGTGATGCTTTGGGACTATCCCTATCTGACCTTGCATATCCTACAGGCTTGCCCTCCCCAAAAGGAGCTCCGGTTCTGTTTTATAAGATTCACATAAAGTCTTTTTATCAAACATTACGATGAAGGAAGGTGACAGGTACTACCTGTGTGTTCAGAAATTGCTTCCTCCTTCAAACTTATTCTGCCCTGCTTAATAATCAGTAGTACAGGTCTGAATCATCAGAACCTTGGCATTTAAAACATTTTAACTACCTTAGCATTTAAAACATTTTAACTACCTCTACGGGCAAGTCATGCTATTGAGTTATGACAAATTATCGTGAGAGAAAAAAAGTGTAGCCAGCCATTTTAAAATGCCCCAACCACTGCCTCTCCACAGAAAGACTAAACTACATATGGTTTATCACACAACAAATCCCATCTCTGTCCTCCCAAATCCCCCTAATTTCATTCATTAAAGGGGATTAAAAAAATAAGACTTACAGAGCACTCTTTAGCAGCATTCAGCTTTCCTACGAAATACTCAGCATCTTAAATATTCTGTACACTTTTTTTCTTGTAGTAAACTAAAAACTGGCTTCAGAGTTTGTTGGATGTGGGGGATGGGTAACCGTTTAAAAACTATTCTAGAAAACGTCTTTTGGCAGAATAGCAGGTGTCCAGGTTAAAAATAGGAGGGTCAGTTTGTTGCTTTGTGGTCTTTTCAAAGTTTAAATTGCTCCTTTCCCATGAAGCTAGGTCACCACTGAGTGGAGATGGGGAGAGGTGCTGGCTGCCCCTGCTCCTCAGGCTTCTCTGCAGCTGCTTTCTTACTGCTACAGCAAGGCTTAAAGAGATGCGTGTCGATGAGGACTTCCCCAAAATGGCCCTTGTAAACGATTCCACAGCATATTTTCTGTCTTTTCCAGTAGGTAAGATCTAAACAGGAAAACACGGGAGTTCTATTAGAGCTGGAAGCCATCTCTGCATCTGAGCCATCGTCTGACTGGCTACTGTAACATGGAGACTGGGCTGGAGAGGGGACTCGAGGTGGTGCTGGGAGCATCAGAATCGTGGCGTTTAAACACCTTCTGCAGTTCACTGATCTGGTTGCTTTTCATCCTGTTTCCAGACAGCATTTTCACTTTCTTTGGTTTTAATGTTGTCTTTAGACTGGTTCCTGCCCTTGCATCTGCCACATGATTCCTGTTTATTTTTGATCCCGCTGGCAACTTTTTCCATCTTTTCACAAGCAGCACACAGGTATTGCAGATGTCTCCTGAGCGAGTCTCAGGCAACCCAAAACAGCTCTGGAAGTCCTTTTCATACTGTCTATGAGCCGAGAGCTGGAGGACATGGCTCTGCAGATATAGCAGCCCTCTAGACTTCGGTATATCTTTGGCTTTTCTTCTGGGCACTATCTTCCATGAGCAGCAGTGAACCCACAGCGCTGCGGACTGCACCAGGCCAATCTCCCGGCAAGCACTCCCTCGGCCTGCATCAAGTCCAGAAAGATTATCTGCTGCAGCTCTTCAGTTGCTACCGTGAATGGAGGAGTAGATTCCACTTTCCCTCACACGTGCTTTTAACCACTGATCCATCTCTCTAGCCTCTACTTTATGTATCTTTTATGCCTGCTTATGGCTTTTCATTGTTTATCCCCAAAGTTATAATTCTTGCAGAAAATATAAAGAGCAGAATAATATATCAGCATATCACAGTGCACTTAGCTACTCTGTTGGCATTTATTTGTTGCTACAAATAAAGTTACAGAGACATAATCTTGTATGTTATGTTCCTCTGTAGAAGTGTTTATATAAACTTAGTTTCTTTTTCCTTTTCTAGTCACTTCTTTCCTTCCATAGAGACTTGTAGCCCAGTCTGGCCTTGAACTAGCCTTGAGCCCAGTTTTGTCTCTGCCCTATCTGTACTGGGATTACAAGAGTCTTGAATTTATGTTGGGTAGGCCAAAGGGCATGGATATATTATTTGTCTTGAATTGTTTTGTTATATTAGTGTGAACTCAGGGCTTCATGAATACTCAACTACTTAGGGCCCCTCCCCCACAACAGATGATTTACTTATTTATTTTAGATAAAATCCTGCTGTTACCTGGGTTAGATTCTAAGTCTTAGACTCACTCCGTCTTCCCATCTCAGCATCTGGAATAACTCGGATCACAGGCGTTACTGTGCTGGCCTTATTTTCTGAGATAGGGTCTCATTTAGCTGGTCTCCAACTAATTTCATAGGTGAGGCTGTCTTTGAACTCCTGACCCCTTCCTGTTCCTATCTCCCAGGTGCTGGGATTGTATCTGTAGACTACCGTTCCTGTCTCAGATTTTAATAAATGTTGTCAAACAATCTTTTAAAAGACGGTTTAACTGATTTGCCTTTAAGACTGACTCACAGTTAGAATTGTTCACACCACAGCTACCTGCCCTCCTAACATGGAGACTGTGGAGAAGAGCCGGGAGGGACCCCAGAGCTACAAAGCTGGATGACAAGGTCACTTCCAGGGCACCACTGGGCTGGGTGTCAAATAGAGCATGGTACAGATGTGTCTCTACTGTGCATTGAATGAGTCAGTTGGGAGGTGGAACTGGTATGAAAGAAATCTGCCAGAACTCTGGAATGTAGCATTTGGACCAAATTTTAGACCATAAGGAAGAAATGTCCACTTACATATCGAGGGACTTCAGGTCCAAGGATACTATCAACGGATTCTAGAGTATTAGTGGCTCTGTTGACATTTTCTGGGTTCCAAAAAAAAATACATGTTCAGGGTCAATAGTGACTTGAAGATCCTCTGACCTAGCACAGTTTGTTTTTACTAAAGAGCTAAAAGAGAGTTTCGAAGAAGCAAGGGAATCACTAAAGTTACAAACTAGTTTAGTGACTGGTGAGGTCTGGTCCTGGGGGCTCCTGGCTCCAGCCAGCATGATTTCCTCCCTGAGTCTCATTAGAGACGGTGTGACCCTGAGGTGACTGGAGTGAGGACAAGCGGGAAGGAATCGGATCATGAACTGAGCATGGAGGTTCTTTCACACATTATCTCACTTAATCCTCATGTAGTAAGTATTATGCCCATATTTGGGAGACTGAGTTGGTGGGAAGGGGATAAAAATAGCTGTCTGGGGTTTTCAGAGCTTGTCTGATAAAGCTGGATGGCCTGCTAAGTCCTAGGGAGCAGTTATAAATCTTGAATAGGCGTGTGTCCTATTTTAAAGAGAACACCAGAGGGGAATGGGGAGCCACTGAGATCCTATGGTCTGTAGAATGACAAGCAGACATTACACCTCTTGAACCTCTCTGTCTCTGTCACTCTCACTCTGTGCCTCGCTTTACTAACCCTCCTTTATTTCCTGAATTTCCCCAGGGCTGGGTGTTAGCTTCAGATCACAATTGTTCATAGGAAGAGGTTTTGTGGTCCTTCATCCACAGCTTCCTGACTAACCCACTTAGCGATGGTAACCAGACATGATCTGATTTCACTTACAAAGGCAGGGTCTAGTGGCAGAAGGGTCAGTAAAGTGGGATGGCCAGTAGTCAAAACAGATGAACTTTTTCTAAGGGAAGTGTCCTTGCTCAGGTTCAAGTCCTTTCTCAGTTCTACATGCCTAATCCATCAGCAAGTCCTTGGACTACATCTAGAGTCTGACCACACCATTAACACCCTGCCCTGTTAGTCCAAACCATTGACATCTGTTGCTTGCATTGTTTTAATAATATCCCGATTGATCCATTTTCCCTCTGGCTTTAATCTTGTCTGTGCACTTGGTGGTCAGGCAGAGATCCTCCCTTCAATTCTCAGATTCCTCAGCATTTCTACTGTGTGGTGAACTCTATGCTCCAACCATGTACGGCTTCCTAGCTCTCCAGTCTTCCCTCTGTCTCTCTTGTTCTCCTTCCTCTGTCTTCCTGCTGCTTTTTCAACAGGAGAAAGTCCATACAGCTCTGGTCTTTGTCCTTTGGGGAATGCTTCCCACAATCCACTCCTTAGCATCATTGTAGAATGTCTACTTCCCAGAAAGGCCTTTCCCAGCCACTTTCTCTAGATGAGACCATTCTCATTTACCCACCAGTACTTTCCCTTGCTTTGTCTTTAAGCATTTGCCTCTGCTTCTGCTGTTTGGATTTTTGTCATCACCTTCCTCCTCATAACATGAACACCACAGGATCAGGGCTCCTTTAGTTCATCTGTGTGTCTCCAGCACCTAAGAGAGTGGCAAGTACAGGTAGGAGCTCATAAAATGCTTACTGAGTCAATGAATGAATGGATGTTAGAGTACCATTGATAAATATTGGGCAAATGAATGAATGGATGCTAGGATACCATTGATAAATACTGGTGGAAAGTTTTACAGCTAAAGGAACCTCTTTTCCAATCTTATCCATGATTAGATGAGACATGGCAAAGTTTCCATTCAAGGATAGCTTTTTCTTTTTCTTTTTCTTTTTTCTTTTTTTCCTTCCCAGTTCATGAAAGTATCTTAGGACACTGTTTGTCAAAATGATGTCACATATGGCTATGGAAATGCAAATCCACTTAGAATTAATTTCATAGGGCTTTTGTGACCAAGTCCCATAAATTGAATATCAGAAATGTGTGTCAGAGACTCTGAGAAGAACTTATCCATTTTTGTCCCTCTAGCTTCCAGTGGTGGCTGGTAATCCTTGGTGTCTGGCTTTGTCATTCTGACGCCACATGGTGTTTTCCAGTTGTGTCTGCCTTCACCTGGGGTTTTTCCCTTCTTACAAGGGCATCAGTCATCTTGGATTAGGGCCCACACTAATGACCTCATCTTGTTTACATCTTGCTTCCAAGTAAATAACAGTTACCTGTACTGAGGGTTAGGACAGCAGTCTCTTTGTGTGTCAGAGAATATATTCAAACCATAACATATTTTAATATTTACTCTTGATGGAAGCAAATCACACATAATTTCAATTATTAAATTCCACATTTAATTGGCATTGGTGCACTTTAAGTGATTGAAAATCTGAAATCAGATACCCGTGTACTCATGGCCTTCCATTTGATAAGATGTTGAAGTCTGAGCTCTCTACTACCTCTGCAGTGCTTCTTGGGGCCATTTGTTCCTGAATACAGAAGTCTGTGTTGCCTTGGGCTTCACCTTTCTCTGAGCTTACCTCGAGGGAGAAATAAAACCAAAAACATTCTTTCCAACTTCCTCTTGATAGACCACATGTACACACATAGGGCCATTAGCATGAGATGTCTGTTTGTTGACTCACTCATCCAGCACTCTGCAATGGAAGATGAGGCACTGCTGACCACCTAGCGTCCCCATGGACCTGACCTGGAAATGGATAAAGCTCAGGCTCAGGGATGAGGCTCCTGGCCAGGAGTTTTCCCTGGCAGACAATAGGAGAGATCTCCATGGCATTCACTAGTCAGGATCCTCCTCCAGCGCTCACTCTAAGCCCCGAAGGTCCCTGGCCTCATCAGGGTGTCCATGTCTCTACATTTTGACATCCTGTCTCATTGGACAATATGTTCTCAACACAGCCCATTATGACTTCCCTGGGTTCCAGTTCCCTTCCTTGTGTCCTTTTAGCCTCTGGTTTCCCACACCCTTTATATCCTTTCCGATTCTGTGAATCAAGCTGATGTTCCAGACCAGGATCGTTTATTTCTGCTTTCCAGGCAAGCTCCTTGGCTGGCTTTGCCTGTCTTTCCAGTGATGGTCTTTTCTCAGCCACCATTCCTAGATTGGATTTTTGAGCACACATTCTTTGCTCTGCTCTGTTTAGGTGGTTTCCCGCCCCTCCCCCATCTTTATAATTTCTGGCTTCATACCCCCATCTTTAACCCCTGTTCAGGAGTTAATTAGTTTTGTGCCTGGTGTCCTATGAAATGACTTTAAGGAATTAAAAAAATAGCAAAATAGTTGTCTACTCTAAATAGCTCGAAGCTAAGGATAAAAATGGTCACAACAAAAACAAGTCTAGGAAATGCACTCACTGAGCACTTATGTGTACCAGCTGTTGTGTTCAAGAATGTTCATTTAAGCGTTACAGCCTCCTGTTGAGGACCAGGTCTCAATCTTGCTGGACCTCTCGGATGAAGTCTTGTGAGGACAGATTTTCGGGGTCATGGTTGTTTTCACTGACTTTCTGGTGAGGACCCCCCACTTCTCCAGTAAGCCCTTCTGGACTACAGAGGCTGAGACCCAATACAGGCTTTATGAATGACTGGAAACAGAGGAGGAAGCTGGAAACTGGAGGAGGCCCGCCCACATGGTTAGAAGGGAGGAGCAGCCTGGGAGCAGCAGTCCTTTGAATCAGCCTGGGCCCAGCTCAGAGACTTCTGATGAGTCAGCCACTTTCAATCACCACATTCCAGGACTCCTGCTCTTGGTGGCAGGATTTGGTTGGGGAGATTGTTGGGGGAATCATTGATTCTTACACTGTCAACCTGGGACTCATTAAAAAACCAGAGATCAAGGGAACAGGGTAATCATGACTTCTTAAAGGACAGATGAGCAGCTGCGCTCATCCTCTGAGGTCAAGGATCCCTAGAGCACTGGGAGGGGCCTTCTGTTTCCTATTTCACATTTGGCCAGGCTTTCTATTCCAGCTGTAAGTCAAGGACTCATAGGGAATGCTCATTTGAGAACGGATGAATGGATACATAGATTGCTGGGAAAGGTTTTGAAAAATAACTTGGGCTGGGCTGTTGAAATGGCTCGGGAGGGTAGAGGGCCTTGTTGCCAAGTGTGACAGTCAGAGTTTAATTCTCAGGACCTACATGGCAGAAGACGAGAACCAGCTCTCTTGAGTTGCCCTCTGGTCTCCACATATGTGCTCACATTTTTTCTTTCTCTCTCTCTCTCTCTCTCTCTCTCTCTCTCTCTCTCTCACACACACACACACACACACACACACACACACACACAAATAAAATAAATACATGTAAAAGAATTCAACAGTACCCACACACCTACACTTTTCATTTTAACTATTTCCTCTTTCTAGTGGAATTGATGGTATTAATGTCCAGGACCGCTCTTAGCTGCTAGTCACCATGGGATCGCCCCCAAAAGGGGAGCTTCCTAAAATAGTCCAAGATGGGTTTCTCTCAGAGCTCTTCTAATGAATCAATAATAAAGAGGGACTGTGTTCATGGTCCCGGGAGAGAACAGCTGGGAAGCTAAGATCTGGCCAAACTGCCCTTGCAGGGAGAAGCTTTGGGTGGCACTGACATTTGTAGACTCAGAACCCACATCTGTGGGAAGACCAGCCGCCTGTCCTCTATTACACATTGCACTGTTGAGAGTTGCCCCACACTGATGCACTAGCGCCAAGCTTGGGATCAATGCCACAATTAATTACCACCTCACAATCTACACACACACACACCCCACAAACTTACACACACACTGCCTGTCTCTTTCTCTCCCCCCTCACTCATTGTCTCTCTGTCTCTCTCTCACACACTTTCACACGCCTCTCACATACTCATAGTCTCTCGTGCACTCTCACTGTCTGTTTCTCTTTCTCACATACACTCACACATATGCACACAGTCAGGTTTTATTCATGTTTAAGAATAGAGCTCCAGGAGTTATCCATGGCCTTGTAGTGTTGTCTCATTACTAACACTTGGAGTGGAGAAAGGTTTTTGATCTAAGATGGTGCTCAACCTCTGAGGAAACATGAAGCTTCAAGGATTCCATGTGCAATCCAGTGTTTTGAAGAGATTAATGATGGCTTTTATTGTCGGAGGTTCCATTTATATGTTATATGCATGTGTTTATACATCTATATTTCTAAATATAATTCTAGATGTTGACATAGACTCTTGCTATGACTGGCTTGGTACTTGCAACGTGGTTCAGGCTGACTCCAACTCACGACCCTAATCTTGCTGTGGCCACCTGATTGCTAGGGTTACAGGTGTGCACCACCAAGCCTGTGTCCAAGTTTTAGTCTAGAATTGTGGTATACTGTTTAGAAATGAGCTCAGTTTCAACAGATAGAAACTATTTAGCCTCAAACCTTTCAGTTGGCACAAGTACGTCTTTGGCCAGGTTTAGGCGGATGACCAGCTTCAACGGTTTACCTGACCGTCCCTTTCTTTCCCCCTCCTTGCTCCTTGGCTTCTTTTCTTCTTTTTCTTATTTTATTTTTGTGCTAAGGATGGAACCCAAGGCTATGTGCATGCTAAACATTCATGGTACCACTGAAATATTTTTCTAGGCTCTTAAAATGTAATTTTAAAGGTATTATTTCCATACAGACAAACAAACAAGAAGAACATCTATCAAAGACTTTTGTTAAAGCAGAGTGGAAGCAGAAAGGTATTCGTACTATTTCAGAGGAAATTCAAGAAAGAGAGTTTTATAGTTGGCCAGTCATATGGAAATGAATTGGCCAATGGATTTTTAAAAGTTGGCTCATATCCGTGAGACAATCAGCTTTTGTCTTTGGTGCTCATGTTTTCTACCAGGTAGAGGTCATTGACATTTTTGTGAGATGACAATCACATGTGTTTTTCCTCATAAAAATAGGCTTATATTATCATCAGTTGTTTCATTAATCTTTACCAGTAAAGTTGGAAAGCATCCTAATCAGTTCAAGACAAAGAAACAGATAGTCACCAGGCAGTGTTGGCACATTTAATCTCAGCTCTAGGGAGGCAGAGGCAGGAGGATCTCTTGAGTTTGAGACCAGCCTGACCAGGACAGCCAAGGCTACACAGAGAAACCGTACCTTGAAAAACCAAACCAAACCAAACCAAACCAAACCAAAACAAACCAAAACAAACCAAAAAGATGTAGATAGTCTCTGATTGTGACTGGTCATTTTCTGAATGTGTTCTGTTCGGATGTTGAGATGGACAGAATTCAGTCATAATAAAATAGATGTTTAACTAGATGAGAGATATCCAAAGTAATTAGGATAATTTCTTGGGAAATAGATTTGTTGGGGACAAAGCCAGAAGTATCAGTTATGGACAAAGGAGGGAGGCCCTTCAGAGACTTGGATGAGAAACCTGACCAGTTAAGTGGATCTGGGAGAAGAAATAGATCTTTCCTCTGTTCAGGAGAATAAGGCTTCCCTGAGGCTTCCTAGGCAGAGGGGGTTTATTTGTGTGAGGCCAGGGACACTAAGCCAGGGGAGAACCTTCTCCAAGAGCAGCTTCCTGGGAGTTACTTCCTGCCTGTTCTTCTCAGGCCTATTTGGGACCCCTGGCTTCCCCCTCCCTCTCCCTCTCTGCTCCCTTCCTCCCTTTTAAATGTCATCCTGCAGCATCCTCTTTGCCTACTGAATTCTTGCAAAAGTCTCATGAGATAGATCAGCCATATCATAGAGATGAGGTGAGTAGCTCAGGGGCATAGATGGCATCAGGCACCCTGGCTTTCAACTCTGAAATGCCAGCTCCTTCCTGGCTCTTTTACCCTTCCCTGCCCACTTCAGTTTTTTCTGGCATTGAATGCTTGGCCTCCAAGACAGATGTGTTGGAAAGCTTAACACCTGTAGAAACTGTGACACAGCCATTTAAATTACCTTACCCCTGGCCTCTGTCCCAGGGCGTCAGACTCTGAGCCTTGGATTTTCTTTTGCCCAGTGTAGATTTAAAACCATCATTAATTAAATCCCTTTCTATCAGCTATGATGAGACATTTGGGTCTGTGTCTCAGTACCATCAGCTGTTGTCACTGTGGCCTCAATAACTGATGTAGTAATGAGTTTCTGCCTATCTTTTCTAGCTTATCAATAGCTATGTGTGGTATATGTCTATGGTAAGGTTAGGGTGTGTTTGTGTGTACCTAGGAAATGTATACCTGAGTGTTTGGGAAATTTGCCTTGAGCAAATCAGGTGCTAATATCTCTCTATGTCTCCTTGTTGCAGAGTCCAACATCTGTACCACACGAGGCGTGAACTCCTGCCAACAGTGTCTGGCTGTGAGTCCTGTGTGTGCCTGGTGTTCAGATGAGGTAAGGAGCCTGTGCCTTATTTTGTCAATGTAAAAACACAACTCTCACCTTAAAAGGAAAATAAGGAAGTTTATTCTGGAGCCAAATCTAAGTGATGGTGGCCAAAAAAAAAAAAAAAAAAAAAAAAAAAAATCACAGATTTAGGTTGCTTCAAATACTGTGTTCCCAACTTGATGACTAGTTTAGTGTAGTTTTATAGTAACAGAACAAAGAAAGTAATAACCCCCGGTGTCTTTTAAAATACATCAGTGAAACGTCACTTAAGGTGGTTGCAGTGGAGAGACCCAGTCCCTGCTCTAAGCATCTGTTGCTGTCTTATAGCGTTCCTAGCCTCTGGGTTGGTGGAAGCCAGGAGTCTGTTTGCAAACTCCAATCAGGTAGCCTTCACTTGGTAGTCTCAAGAATGTTAGGTCCAAACCCAGAAGTGAATGACAGGTGGCTACTAGAGAGATAATATAGCCCCAAATTATTTGCCCCCCCCCCCCCGACTTGTAGCATTCATTTGTGCTTGTAGAATGATCAACACAGGTATGGCCCTCCCCCAAACTTCCATTCGTTCACACTTCATTTCCTTAGATTTAGGTACTTTTGTGTAGGCACAGACACAGGCTATTTCCTTCCTCCTACACACAGTCTCTCTCTCTCCTGCTGAGCAAGGCTGGGTGAAGCCTTGCCACTGAGGGCGGAGGAAAACTGGTAAAGGAATCTGGAGACTGTTTTGCACTCTCCCGCTCTCAGCCAGCTTGCTTGGGTGCCTTTCCTTGTTCTGATGATTGCTGCTCTTCACTAGCCTTTGCTTGCTTTGGGCTAGAACATCTCAGGAAAAAGTCTCAAAAATGAGAGTGGCTCTAGGGGTGTGGAGGGATGCTAGCTTGTCCCCCCATGAACAAACAAAGCAAAGACCCAAAAGAGGAATTTCATGTGTGTGTGTACATGTGTATATGTGTGCATGTGTGTATGTATGTGTGTATATGTGTGCATGTGTGCCTGCATGTATGTGTATGTATGTATGTATATTTGTGCTTGTATGTGTGTGCGTGTTGTGTATGGTTGCATATGTTCTTAGAGATCCTTTTTCCTTCCCTTTTCTCTGATGAAGTCCTTGTCTTTCCTTCCCTCCCCCCTCCCCCTCCCTCCCCCCTCCCTCTCTCCCTCTCTGAAGTGTCAATGGGAAAGGAGGACAACCCTGCTAAGGACCAGGGGGTGACAGGTAAGAGTCAGCCATGTCTAGGCAGAGGGTTTGTTATGTCTGAGGCCCTAGGGAATGAATGTGTCTGAGGGAATGCCTATGTTTGTGGCCAGGCTGGGAATTTGGAGTTGGCAAAGGCTGATGGGGAGGTAGAGGGTGCATGTGACTGGAGAGGTTCCCAGCAGTTACAATGGGAGTGAGTCACCACCCCCTCACAGATGGTTACCTGAGCTGCTGGCCTGGCTGCTCCTCAGTCACCTGAGTTGGCCACTTGGTCTAGAGCGCAGCCTTGACTATCCTAGATATTCCCTCCCCCATTCTCTTCTGGATCCTCTGAATTTCCTAAAAAGGCAACCTCCTGGGAAGACTGGAGAGGAAGGGAGCAGCAGGCTGTGTTTATCCCCTAGAGGAGGCCCCGCTCCACACACAGCTTTGGCCTCTGTGCTCTTCAGCACGAGAACTGCTTCTAGAGGCAACTGCCCAACATCTGGGCCAGATTGATTTCATTTAGTAAATGAGACATTCTCCAGGGCTCGGGGAGGGTAAGCCTTCTTCTCCACCCCCACAGCTGCCCCTCCCCTCCGGGCTGCATGGAGGCCCAAGTGTGCTGCTGTATCTTCTCCTTCGTCATATCCTCCTGCCTTTGGTCACCATGTGTTTTGTCAAGCTTCCTTTCTGAGGAAGTTGTAATTCTACAACAATTCCAGGAGGAGTGAGATAGAGAGGGTGTCTTGTTTGGATTGGCTAGCTTGAAGATGGCTGGCTGGAATGGGGGGGCAGGGTGGTGGCAGAGAGAGCTCCCTGAACCAGATCTAGTGGTCAGTAGGTTGAAAGGCTGGTTCCCTCTAAAGTTAATGTAGAGATAGTCAATTGAGTCTTGGGGGAAGAAGTCTCCTCCAGGGAGTCTATCCTTCAGAGAGCTGTCCAGTCATTCTCTGCCATTTTTTACCCATCTGGGTCTTATAGGGACAAGCTAGAGCTGGTTTTTGACCAGCCAAAGCCCCTCCTTAAGCCGTATAAACAGATTCCGCGTGGCTAGATGCAAATGTGGAATATTTACTGGTCACTATGGTGAATCTTTGCCCTCTGGGGCAGACTGAGGGGCCAGAGGGAGGGAGGCTGGAAAGGATCAGCCTATTGATGGGGTGGAGTCAGGAAATGGGTGGTGCTAGGACCAAAGGAGACTAAAGAATGAAGGTAGAGAGCCCTCAGAATGGAATATCGTGGATGACGGCATCTACCATCACTAAGTGAGAAGGGGGAGAGATGGGGTCAGGGAATCCAATGTGGGACAGAATGTGTCAAACAGGGAGGGACCCTGGACCATTACTAGAACATGGCTGTTATCCTTTTCCCTGAGAGTGGGACTTGCCTTGCACAGGGCAAGCTTAACTACTGACAGTGTTTGGATCTTGACTTAGAACAACCAAAGGTGGGGCTGGGGGCACTGCTCAGCCCTCTGCCTCCCCTGCCTTGACTGTTTCAGGGGTGCTGATGCTGGCAGTGCCTCTGAAAACATCTGGTTGGGCTCAGCTTCTGCTCCTTAAAGGACAGCAGCTCTTGGGTGTGTATAGTAAGCCCTTGGCTGGGTAAGAGGAAATTAGAGCCAACATGTGTGAGTGGGGTGTTTTGGGTCCATCTGCATAGGGCGTGTTCTTGGACAGATAAATACATGATTAGATAACATGGATTTGGGTAATGCACTCTCCCTGGTCTGTAGAGTTAACGAAGACACAGTTTCAGACAGGGCTAGACCCTGTATTCTTGGCTTAAGTGGTATCATACTGGAATTTAGAACTGTCTGAAGTCATATGTTAATTTAACAATCCTGAAGTGTTAACTATAAAGGCTCCCAGGATGGACTCTGGATCTATTGTGTCAGGTTACGGTAGCAACAGGGATAACATTGCTGCTGGCAGAGGCTGGGATTGGGCAAGGTGGATGGAGGTAGAATGGGATAGCCATATAAATATAGAGTACCTGATTCAATTGGATTAAATAGTGAATACCTTTTCACCTTGGTATGCTTTGAATAGTTTCTAAATTTGGCGGCCTTAAGGCAGGATGAAATGCTAGGAATTGATACACACAGCCTAAACACATGTAGGAAGGTAGACCAGATTACAGCCTGACATGCACGAGTAAAAGAAGAATATGGTTTGAGGTCGATAAGTAGGAGACTCCAGTAGGACTTTCTTCTTTGTATCTGTAGGGAAAGGTTCAGGACACTAATTATGGTTTGTTCCTGAGTGTGTGTGTGTGTGTGTGTGTGTGTGTGTATGTGTGTGTGAGAGTGATAATCAGGATTTCCTGATCATTTTTGTAGTTTCTTTATATTTATTTTTAACCTGGAACATAGATATCTACTTTTTGTCCTCATTTTTTTTTTTTTATAGTAAGAAAAAAATGTATTGGCCGTGTTGTGATTTGAAAGGGAATGGCCCTCAAACAGGGTGGCACTATTAAGGAGGTGTGGTATTGTTGGAGTGTGGTCTTATTGGAGAAAGTGTGCTACTGTGGAGGCGGGTTTTGAGGTCTCATATAATGCTCAAGCCAAATTCAGTGAGACAGTTCACTTCCTGTTGCAAGCGAAATATAGGACTCTCAGCTGCTTCTCCAGCACCATGTCTGCCCGCAAGCCACCATGTCCTGACATGATGATAATAGACTAAACTTCTGAAAATATAAGCCACCCCAATTAAATGTTTTCTTTTATAAAAGCTGCTGTGGTCATGATGTCTCTTCACAGCAATAGAGACCCTAACTAAGACAGCAAGATCTACCCATTTAGCCTAGTTGGTAATGCTTGCATTACAGGCATGAAGTCCTGGGCTCAATGCAGTACTTCCATAGTGGCCCCATGCCTAAAGTCTTGGTCCTCAGGAGGCAGTTAGGAGGATCAAGGTGAAGGGAGACAGGCTAGGGAGATGGCTCAGTGGATAAGAACACTGGCTGTGAAAGCAAGAGGACATGAGTTCAAATCCCTAGCACCTTCCTAAAAAGTTGGAATGGTTACTTGTGCCTGTAATTCTGGTGTTGGGGAGCAGAGATCAGGCAATCCCAGGAGCTTGCTGGATAGTCAGTCACCTAGCCAAAGTAGTGAGAGGCCTTATACCCAAAATTAAGGTGGCTGGCTATGGTAGTACCTGCCCTTAGTTCCCAGCATTGGGGAAACAGACACAGGCAGAGTTTAAGCCTGGTCTACATGGGGAGTTCCAGGACAGCCAGGGCTGCACGGTGAAACCTGTTTAAGAAAAAAAAGAAAGGTGGAGATAGAGGAAGATGTCCAACTACTTCCTCTGACTTCCTCATGTGTGTGCACAGGCATACCTATGCATACATGTGTAAAACACACACACACACACACACACACACACACACACACACCCCATAAAAACATTCAAGGCAATTTTTACCTACACAGAAAGAAGTTCAAAGCTAGCCTGTGCTAAATGAAATCCTGCCTCAAAAGTAAAACAAACAGAAAACCCCCAAACAAGTAAGTAACACAGTGGTAAGAGTGTGTCCTTCATCCTTATAACCAGCAAAGCATGAAAGCTAACAGCTATAGACTAAAATGCCTTCTTTGCTTTTGTTTCCCTCCATACTTCTCTCTGTTCAAGGTAATTTATTACTCTCACTAAGTGAGCCAATCAGACAGCAATCAGAGGGGGGCTAGGGAGATGGCCCTGTGATAGAGCCTGGCCCAGGCAAGGTCGCTCCTAGTGCTGGAAAAAAGGAAAACGTTAAAGATCGTTTTCCTTTCCTTCTTCCAAGGAGAGAGTGCACAGTAACAGTGGCAGTTACATGGTGATCGCAGGAAAGCCGCTGCTGTTGCTTACACCGGACCCCCAGAGGATTTGAGCATATTTGACTCATGCTGAGACTTTGCATTTTGAAATCATCTCATGGTCTTATTTTAGCCCCTGCCCAACCCTGGGAGACCAATATCACAGTGACTATTATACATGCTGTACTTTTCCCAAACAGGATTAAGGGGGACCGGTCCAAATAGCATGTGTCACTCAGGAAGGGGAGGTAATCCACCAGCTCGCGCAGCCCAGGGCGGAGCCTCCCACCTCTGTGGGTGATCGCCTCCCCCATCTGGGGGCGGGCCTTGACTCGTTTGTGTAACATCCAGTTTGGGTGGGAACGGGAACCTTGACATCAACCTCTTTTCTAGCTTTCTCTTTGAGTGACCTGGAGATATCCCCATCTGAGCCCAGGGTAGGAACATGGCCAAGGGTGTGAGGACATTGCCTTGGTATCTTTGGTGTCTTCCCAGGTTGGAGGCTCTCAGGAGGAGCTGGGCCAATGAATTAGGTTTCGCCAAATGAGGGAGCCGGCCTGGTCTTATTTTTCAAGTTTTGTTTTTTTTTTTCAATATTTATTTTATTTTTCTAAGAAAATTCACAGGAAGCATAAGGACTGCCAGCACATGTGAGCATCCAGACCAGCTATTTAAGCCTGCGAGATTAGAAAGTGGGAGTGGGGAAGGCCCAGGGAAGCGTCCCTCCCCTTGCAGAGCCTGAGGATACGTGCTGGTCCGTCTTTCTCCTTCAGCTCCCTGCTCTCCCTTCCTGGGTCCCTCCTCCGGCTTCTGTCTTGTTCTGGAAAGGCTCAGCTTCTCTGGCATCCTGGTGATCTAACCATTGCCTTTTTGGGAAGTTTTTTTTTTTCTGAGGTCTGTGGGCAGTTGGAATCAGTAATAGATTGGTGGTGGTGACAATGGTGTGTGTGTGTGTGGTTTTTTTTTGTGTGTGTGAGGGTGGAGTGTGTTTGTATGTGTGTGTGTATAGAGTATGTAGGTAGGAGGATGAAAGTGGAATGTGTGTGTGAAGATGGAATGTGCTTGTGTGGTGTGTGTGTAGTGTGTATGTGTATGTAGTGTGTAGTGTGTATGAGTGTGTATGTGTGTGAGTGTGTGTAGTGTGTATGTGAGTGTGTGGTATGTGTGTAGTGTGTGTGAATGTGTATGTGTGAGTGTGTGTAGTGTGTATGTGAGTGTGTGGTGTGTGTGTAGTGTGTGAGTGTGTGTGTAGTGTGTATGTGTGTGAGTGTGTGTAGTGTGTGTGAGTGTGTGTGTAGTGAGTATGTGTGTGAGTGTGTGTGTAGTGTGTGGTGTGTGAGTGTGTATGTGTAGTGTGTGTGAGTGTAGTGTGTATGTGTGTAGTGTGTGAGTGTGTGTGTAGTGTGTAGTGTCTGAGTATGTGTGTAGTGTGTATGTGTGTAGTGTGTAGTATGTGAGTGTGTATGTAGTGTGTAGTGTCTGAGTATGTGTGTGTGTGTAGTGTGTATGTGTGTAGTGTGTGAGTGTGTGTGTAGTGTGTGTGTGTGTAGTGTGTATGTGTGTGAGTGTGTGTAGTGTGTGAGTGTGTGTGTAGTGTGTGAGTGTGTGTGTAGTGTGTATGTGTGTAGTGTGTGTGTGTGTGTGTGTAGTGTGTGAGTGTGTGTGTGTAGTGTGTGAGTGTGTGTGCTGTATGTGTGAGTGTGTGTGTATGTGTATGAGTGTTTGTAGTGTGTGGTGTGTGTGTAGTGTGTGAGTGTGTGTAGTGTATGTGAGTGTGTGTATGTGTGTGAGTGTATGTAGTGTCTGAGTGTGTGTGTAGTGTGTGAGTGTGTGTGTAGTGTGTATGTGTGATTATGTGAGTGTGTGTGCTGTATGTGTGAGTGTGTGTGAGTGTGTGTGTGTATGTGTATGAGTGTTTGTAGTGTGTATGTGAGTGTGTGCTGTGTGTGTAGTGTGTGAGTGTGTGTAGTGTGAGTGTGTGTGTAGTGTGTGAGTGTGTGTAGTGTGTGAAGTGTGTGAGTGTGTGTGTAGTGTGTGTGAGTGTGTGTGTAGTGTGTATGTGTGAGTGTGTGTGCTGTGTGTGTATGGAATGTATGTGTGTTGTGTGTGCTTATACTGCTACTTATGTCCCTAACTGCCTAGGGCAGGTCTTCAATTCCTCAGAGGGGAACCTTTTGAGCTTTAGAATGTGTCTGGATTTTTGAAATTTAGAATGAATCTCTGGATTGGTCCCTCTGCAGGTATCCTGGTGACCAGATTTTGCACAGCTGGAGAGGAAGGACATTGTCCATCTCTCCCCGCACTCTCACGTCTCTGGCTTGTATATGTTCTCTGAATGCCTGGCACAGTTTCTGCTGTGGCCCTTCCCTGTACCATTCCTCCCGTCCAGCTTTACTACTTTTTTTTATTACATTCTCTACAGAAGGCAGTAAGACATACTTTACAGGCTACTCCCAGGCAGAAGACCTAGGTGGCATCTTAGTTGTGTAGATCCCATGCTCTGCGATTCTGGGCAAGGCATGTAACTTCTTTAAACCTCAAATTTCTAACCTCAGAAGTTGAGTCCTTCATTTGTGAGGCCTCCTACCTCACTTGTGAAGTAACAATCAGTAATTCCAGCCTGGCCACGCTGTCAGACTGACTCGTCAAGTGTCTGTCTCATGCCCACGTGCAGCATGTGCTCAGTAAATGTTAATGGCTGTTCTGGGATATTAATACTTTTTTTGGGGGGGGATGTCGGAAGATGGTTCTTAGGAAAGTTTGAAGACCTAGACATTGGGAAATAGGTCCAGATTGGGCTGTGTCATCTTTCAGATCAGTCTCCTCAACTTGGCCAGTGACAGCTAGATACGTGCCCATGCAGTTCTGGTTAGGCATGCACTGTAGCGGGAAATCAGGAACTATACATATAAACGATAGTGTCAGATAGCTAGCTAGTGGTGACCCAGCTGGGGGTCTGTTTTCTGAGTTCAATGTCCTTCCAAGAACATTTAATTCTTGCATGTGAGCACACAGAGTCCTGGGGATCGAGGAAATATGTTGCAGTGTGGCTTTTGTCCAGAGTGAAGGAGGAGAGTAACAGAATGGGCTTGGGTCAGCAGCCTGTCCTCATGGTATTTTTTCCAGCTTGTGGAGTTTATTCAAAAGTAGCTCAGTCAGGAACTGCATATCAGCACCTCATATTAACAGCCAATACTTATTGCGTGCTTACTGTATACATGATCTTATTTAGCCTGTACGACATCCCTGTGAGGGAGGCTTCTTCTTCTTGTTAGTTCTTTTTAAACTAGTTTTTAAAATTGTGGTTGAATACATAAAACAGAACTTATCATCTTGACACTCTCTCTCTCTCTCTCTCTCTCTCTCTCTCTCTCTCTGTGTATGAGTGTGTGTGTGTGTGTGTGTGGTGTGGAGATCTTGTGTGTCTTCCTCTCTCTCCATCTTATTTCTTGAGACTCAGGGACTCTTACTGAACCTGGAGCTCACCAATGCCATTAACCTAGCTGGTTAGCAAAGCCTCAGGATCTTTTTGTCTCTGTTTCCCTAGCTCTGGGCTTGCAGCCTTGTGTCGCTAGACCCATGTTTTTCTTTTTATAAATGTGGGTGCTGAGCTCACACTTGCGCAGCAAACACCTTTCTGACTAAACTGTTTCCCCAGCATTCATTTTTATTATTTTTTTTCATCTTAACCATTTTAAGTATACAGTTGAGTGGCATTAAATCTATTTATAATGTGAAATCCTCACCATCATCCATCCTCATAATTAATTTCATTATGCTGAACTCAATCTCCGGGCCTATTAAACAGCTCCTTCTTCTCCCCAGCCCCAAGGTACCGTAATTTCTTCTCTTGTCCTTGTGGTTTTGATTGTTGTTTGTAGCTAAGGAAGACTTTGACCCTTTACTTTATAGCTGAAGGAGCTGGGCTTGGAAAGATGCCCTGGAACCCAGCTTTCTGGGTGTCTGGGGACACTGAGGGTGGGTCTCAGCTAGCTCATTCCTGTGCTCTTTACCCTTACAATCTCCCCTCTGTCACCTTTGTCCTGGGTGAAGAGGGGAGACAGGAAATACACAACCACAGACCTCATAAAACAGACAGTTGGTAACTAACACAATAGCTTTACATAATTTTAACCTTGACTTACAGAAAGAAATACCTTGTATATTATTACTCACTCTATATGCTAAATCCAATCCTCCAGTAAATAAACGTTTCCCCAAATAATATCAGAAACATCCTTGGGGGGGCTAGAGAGATGGCTCAGCGGTTAAGAGCACCGTCTGCTCTTCCAGAGGAGCCAGGTTCGATTCCCAGCACCCACATGGCAGCTAACAACTGTCTGTAGCTCCAGTTCCAGGCAAACACCAAGGCAAATAAATAAATAAAGTTTAAAAAAAAAAACTTTAAAAAAAACCCCAAAACATCCTTGGGTTTTTTTTTTTTTTTTTTTTATTCCATTCCATTATTTAGTAAACCTGGTTTTTTAGACTCACAAACTAACTTCTGTTTTGCAATTTGGAAAACACTAGTTTACCAGGCATCTTACTTAATGTATCGGTTTCTCAGTGGTCAATTCCTGAACAGATACTGGTTTAGCCTGTTTGCCCTTTCTGTATGTGCCCCTACAGATTATCCTAGGAAGGGCCGCAGCAGTTTTATGCTACATTAGCCCCAAAGGGCCAGGAAGCTCTAAGTCATTGGGAGGTGACATGTCTTGGAGGTGAAAAAGCCATGCTTAGCTCTGATGTCAGGTTTCCCCTTGGGTTCCTATCTACATAGACTCTGCCTCAGGGCTCACCCCGCTGTAACCTGAAGAGCAATCTGCTGAAGGACCGCTGTGCTCCAGAGGCCATCGAGTTCCCAGTGAGTGAGGCTCAGATCCTGGAGAATAGACCACTCAGCAGCAAGGGCTCTGGGGACAGCGCTCAGATTACCCAAGTCAGCCCCCAGAGGATTGCCCTTCGACTTCGGCCAGGTAGGCACGGGGCTCATCTTGGAGAGATGCACAAGTGGGCAAGGAACATTAATAGAAGGTCTGAGCAGGAACTCTCGAGGGAAGGAGCAGTACAGAATAGGAATGGGGCAAAGAGAGGAGAATGTGTGTTCGCGCATGCTCAAGTCGGGTAGAGGTGTGGGGCGGGGGCGGTGGTTGTGGCCAGATCAGAAGAAAAATATGAGGTGTCAGGATTGGTTCCGATCTGCGTGTGAATCCCAACTCCACTAGTTATTTGGCTGGTTACTAGGTAACCCTTCTGGCACTGCCCCCTCCTGATGTGTGTGTGTGTGTGTGTGTATGTGTGTGTGTGTTTGTTTTTTGTTTTTATATTTAGTTTATAGCTTTGTGTGGAAAAGCAAATGAGATACAGGATGAGAAAGCATTTTTGTTTTTTAATACATACACATTTATTTTATGTGAATTGATGTTTTGTCTGCATGTATAACTGTGTAAGGGTGTCAGATCTTGGAATTTCAGACAGTTGTGAGCCACCATGTGGATGCTGGTATTCGAACTCAGGTCCTCTGGAAGAACAGTCAGCGCTCTTAACCGCTGAGCCATCTCTCCTGCCCCAAGAGAAAGCAATTGTTAAGCCTATTTTCCACTGGGGACAGGGGCTGTTTAGGCGGAGATAAAGCAGGGATAGAGGAGGGAGGAGTATTAGGCTGTAAGCAAGCATTTCAATGCTTGACCTGGTTGAATCAGAAAGAGTCTGAGAGAGCCCCGCTATATGCAAGGCATCTATGGGATTCAGAGAACAGCAGAGTGCTGTTTATTTACTTCTGAGACAGAACCTCTGTTTAGCCTGGGACTCACTGTAGAGCCCTGGCGAGCCTTGAATTTGCAGGAATCTCCCTGCTTCTGCTTCATGCATGTGGGATTACAGGCATGTGCCACCATACCCTGCACAATTCCTGCCAAGAATTGTATGACGTGGGATAGTAGACCCTGGAGACCCAGAGGGTCACATACATGAGAATTTATAGATGTTGGAAAGTCACAGAATAGAAAAGAAGTTCAAGAGATGGCAAGGGGAATGGAGTTGTAAGGTGGGGGGTGGGTGGATGGGGATGGGGTGTGTAGGACAACCAAAGCTTTCAAGCTTAATTTGATCCAACAGTTATTTATCCCCTATGGAAGCCTTACTCATGTCTTTATCCTAGAAGAAGAGGAGGAGAAAATCCCTAACATCCTTCTGTCTTCCAGATGATTCGAAGATTTTTCAGCTTCAAGTGCGGCAGGTGGAGGATTACCCTGTAGATATCTACTACTTGATGGACCTGTCCTTCTCCATGAAGGATGATCTGTTCAGCATTCAGACCTTGGGTACCAAGTTGGCTTCACAGATGCGCAAACTCACTAGCAACCTTCGGATTGGCTTTGGGGCCTTTGTGGACAAGCCTGTATCACCGTACATGTACATTTCTCCACCAGAGGCTGTCAAAAACCCCTGCTACAGGTAAGCCTCTTCTTCACAAGCTGGTGAAGCACCCTCCCTTTGTCTTGGCTAGTCCAAGTCCTGGTTGCCATTCTTATCTCCAGTTCTTTTTAAAAACATTTATTATTTTTATTTCTATCTGTGTGTAGGTGTTTGTGTCTGTTTGTATATATGTGCGCTGGGTGACTGGAGGCCAGAGGAGGATGTTAGGTCCCCTGGGGCTGGCTGGGGTTGCAGGTGGTAGTGAGCTGCCTAACGTTGGAAGAACATCGAATGCTTTAACCATTGAGCAATCTCTCCAGGCCCCTTAAGGTTGTTTTGTTGGCTGCTTTATGCAAAACCATATTGATTTCAACTTGTTCTCTGCCTGGCAGATGGGCCAGCTATTTGGAATATTATGCCAGTAGGCTCAAGGCTACTAGGGGGTGCTACACAGAAATGTCATCAGCTTATTGGCTTTGTCACAAGTGAATAGAGAGAAAGTGGAAGGTAAGGGGGTGGGGATGAGGTCAGCAGCAGACAGAAATCTGGATGAGTTAAAGTGTAATTATGACTTCAGAAGAAACGGGATTGTTGTCATTATCCTAGTCATCAAGAGCACAAACTTTGCAAAGTTAAAATGCAAGAAAATTAAATCATGTTATTGAATTCTTTAACAGTATATAAATGGTTAAGCTCTCCTTCTTTCTATTTGCCTCCTTTATATATGAACTTATATGTAAATATATATAAATATATATTTATATATAAACACATATATATTTAAATTTCATTGTTTCATGTGTATCAATGTTTGCCTGCATCATTCATGTCTGTGTACCATGTGTATGCCCGATGCCATCAGAGGCTAGAAGAGAGTGTTGGATCCCCTGGAGCTGGAGTTACAAATGGTTATAAGCTACCATATGGGTGCCAGAAATTAAACATGGGTCCTCTGGAAGATCAGCCAGTGTTTTTGTTTATTTATTTATTTGTTTGTTTTTCAAGACAGGGTCTCTTTGTGTAGCCCTGGCTGTTCTGGAACTCACTCAGTAGACCAGGCTAACCTCAAACTCAGAGATCCACCTGCCTCTGCCTCTTAAGCGCTGGGATAAAAGTCATGCGCCACCACTGCCTGACTGGCCAGTACTCTTAATCACTCAATCATCTCTCACACCTTTTTCTTTGAGAAAGAGGTTTTTTGCTGTGTTGCCTAGGCTGGCCTCAGCCTCCTGAGTGCTCTATTGCCGACCGGAGCCAGCCCATCTTAGGTCTGGGTTGGAAGGAGCTCTAGGAATTGAACATAGGATCTCATGTTTGCTAGGCAGCTGTCCTATCACTGAACAATGCTCTCCAGCACTGCATCTGGTTAGTAATAAGTTACTTTTATTGCTGTTTTGACCACATACTTGATGTAGACAGCTTAAGGGGGAAAGGTTTATTTTGGTTCATGGCTCAGAGGATGTAAGCCATCGTGCCAGGTAAGGCATAAGGTCCCAAGGGGGCTTGGTTTGTGGTAGCCAGAACCTGTGACATCTACTTGCTACATACTACCAGGGCTGGAAGTGGAGCTGTCTTGGAAGAATCCAAACAAAACAAACCCTGCCCATATAACCCTATTTATGGCAGCTTGGCTCTATGTTACATAGATTCTACAACCTCCCTGCAACTGGGACCCACCTGGGACCAAGTGCTCAAACATAAGAACCTACGGTGTCCATCTCATATTCAAACCATAGCAGCTTACTGTTAAATGGCTTACTTGATGAAGACTATAAATGTATGTATGGAGTGATTTAAAATTATGATTACTGGGGCTGGGGAGATGGCCCAGTGGTTAGGAATGTTCTTCCAGAGGACCTGACAGTTGGCCGGCTCTTGACCCAAGCCTGCAGGATCAACTCTGGGGGATCTGATTCAGTCCTTTGGCTTCACTGGGCACTTTCACAATTCATTTTCTCTGTCTTTCCTCTTCCCCTATTCCCTTCTCATAGTCTCTCTTACTCACCATAACTAAGAATAAAGCATATTAAAATGATGATTGCTGGACAGACAAGACATGGATTTACTTTCTCAGTTTAAAACAATTCTACAGTACAGTTTTTAAACTTCTGTCTGGGCTATATGTTTCCGCAGAAAATGAATCTGGGGCAGCATGATCTATACGTTTACTGGACGTCTGCTTTATTGTTGCAGTGTAAAATGTTAATGATAGCTGGAGCCTTCCTCTTGTTTAATTGCTTTACTTGGTCTCACATAGCTTTGCTCTCACCAGATCAGCGCTGTCATGCCTCCGTATATAAACCTACCACTGAGCTACATCTTTTCCTGTTGCTGTGACCAAGTACTTGATGGAATACAGGTTGAGAGAGTCCATCAGAGAGCCTTGGTAAAAGGGGTTTAATCTGTTTTGTCTGGTTTCATCGCTGCCTTTTTTTGTCCCTTTGGTTATCTGGAGGTACAATTGTGGTAGCTTGAAGGGTTTGGAGTCTAGACTGTCTCAGTAATTGTGATTCTGTGGGAGTGGAGTGTAGCTGTGTGGCAGAGCATTTATCTGGCATGCACAAGGTTTTGGTTTCAATCCCCAGCATGGGGACAAGCGAAGGACCAATATGATATGGACCTGGTGTGGGCATACGACTGCCCATACTCTCCTCTCTCTCCAATCACAGCTTCTGTTAAGGTGACCTCTTCTTTTCCCTCCAGTGCGAAGGAATCATGTTTGCCGATGTTTGGCTACAAACACGTGCTGACGCTAACTGACCAGGTGACCCGCTTCAACGAGGAAGTGAAGAAACAGAGTGTGTCACGTAACCGGGATGCCCCAGAGGGCGGCTTTGACGCCATCATGCAGGCTACAGTCTGTGATGTGAGTGTGGAGGCAAGGGGTGCCAGGTGTAGCTGGAATAAATCAAAATGGGGAAGGAAACAGTGGAGCTGGGGATTTCCAATGAGATAGGGGATAGGAGCCGAGCAGAACTTTGCACAGAATGAGTAATAAATTGCTCCTGCTACACAGTCTCTCTTTATATCTACACAAGGCCACAGTAGCCCTAGATCTTTTCTAGGGAGAGCATCATCCCCCATTTTCTGGAATTATTTCAAAGTCAAGCCTGGGTTAATTTGACCTCAGCAAAATGGGCTGATGTTGGTGGGAGTTCTTCTAGCTCAGGCCAGCTCTGTGGATGCACATGGGTTTCTGTCACTGGAGCAGTTGTGCGTGGAGTTGAAGAAGGCATGATTCAGCCTCATGAACTAATCAACACTGGACGATTTTCCTAAGGGAACAAAGCCTGAGCTGGAAAGCTCTAGTTTATGATCCAAGGCTTGGGACTGAGGTCCAACTCTTTAGGAATGGAGATTCTGGAGTCTGATGACATAGCTGAAGCCGCTGTGTCTTCTTTTAAAAACAGGAGAAAATTGGCTGGAGGAATGATGCATCCCATTTGCTGGTGTTTACCACCGATGCCAAGACTCACATTGCACTGGATGGAAGGCTGGCAGGCATTGTCCTGCCCAATGATGGGCAGTGTCACATTGGCAGTGACAATCATTATTCTGCCTCTACTACCATGGTGAGATGCCTGGGCTGACTGGGGTCCTTACTCACTCTGATAGGGCTTATTCCAGATAAGGCTTTGGTGTGAATTTGAAAACAGTTTTTTTTCTGCACTTTGTATGGGGTTCAGCTAATGCCTGCTACTTCCACATCCCAATGGAGCATCCTCATCCAGGGTATAAACCATCTGGCCATGAGAGATGTCCATGCTTGTGGTGAGTGTTCACACTAACTCCACAGTCATCCGCACCAGAAATAGCATCTTGGCATCCAGATGTGCGAAGGCACAGCTGGAAAACTCCATTCCTTCCTTCCTCTGTGGATAGTTCCCTTCTTGGAATCAAGCTTATTCATGATTACTAAGGAAAGACAGGAATAATAATAAAAAATGGACAAAGGTTTTATTGATGAAATGAAAAGTCCAGAGAGCAGAGCCTCTTGAGGAAAAGTTAAAGGGCACAGAGTCATTTGGTTTAAGGAAAGATGGTTTATGGATAATTTAGGATTATAGGTAAGAAACTTCTGAAAAGTTATTTTATGTGTCTTAATTAATTATAATATAGATAGTCAATTAAATGGGAGGAAAGGAGCTTTAATTGAAACAGGAGAAATTGCTGTCAGTTATAAGACAAATGTAGCAAGGTTTAAAATATTAACACTTTGGGTATTTGGAGAAAGTCATGACTTTTTTTTACCTGTTTTATTTCTCACTCCCTTCATTTTCTTGAGACAGGGTCTTGACATACAGTCCAGGATGACTTGTAGATTTTGGTCCTCTTGGCTTCATCCATGGGTGTGAGGGTTACAGTCATGTGACACTATGCCTGGCTTTGTTTATATATTGAGAAAGGGTTTTGTTCAATGTATAGCCTAGACTGGCTCTCACCTTGCAGTCCTGATGCCTCAACCTTCTGAGTGTTGGGATTAGATGTTTATACCATGCCTGGTTTTTGTTTTTTGTTTTTCTGGTCTGGAGATTGAATCCAGAATCTCACTGTTTATTAGATAAGTGCTCACCCATCAAGCCATCCCTAGCCCACTCTTTATTTTTTAAAGTCAATAAATAGAGCTTAAAAGTGAAAAAAGGCAGGTGACTGAGCTGGAGATCTCACGAGCTCCCTTGCAAGATGTAGGATCCCTTGGATATATTGATTCATACTGTTTCCTGCTCTCTCCTTTACCCTGGTATTTACCATATACAGACAATGGGTGAGCCAGCAACAAGGCATTGACCAGGATCTGAGAGAGATGAAAATACTATCAGGATCTACTCTTAGAATGTTTTTGGTTTAGATGGAGAGAGGAGCTATATTCTAACATATTCATTAATAGTGTTAATGCACAGTGAAACTAAGTACATGAAACAGTCAGAGGCTATTGGCAGCCAAAGGAGACAGCTGGTTAGGTGCTGGGGAGGTCAAGGAAGGCCTCTTGGAGGTGAGCGTAGGCTGAGGAAGGAGAAATAACCAAGATGAAGTTCACTCCAGGTGGCAGGAAGAATGACCTAGAGCAGTGTCCAGTAGACGAGGGGTCCACTGAGTCATGGTAGGTGATCAGCAGGTGATCATCTAGGATATTTGCCTGCAGCTCTACAACAGTGGGTCTTAACTCATGGAGCTGGTTTGAACATGAGTGGGAAGAAAAGTGCTTGGTTTTGAAACACCCCAGCCCAGGGTTCCTAACTGAGCTTGTATCCCTTTGCCCTTCTCACTCACATAGTTACCCATCTTCTGATGCTACCAAGACAATAGCATTGACATTGTAAGCAGAAAAGAACTTTAGTTTTGTCCTTAGGACTTATGAATTTGAGAGACCACATCTGGTGATCATCTTGTTGGCTGTGTCCCAAGAGCAGGGCTAGCATGAAGCAGAGGTCAGGGAGCATGCATATGAATTCCTGTTTTCATCTCATAAAGCTATTGGGATTGAACTCTGGTGCTTCACTGTAATGACCTCCCACCCCACTTACTTCCCAAAGACTCTGCTCCTAAATGCTGTAGGGGGCTTGTCTTCACCTACTCAGCATCTCACAGTGGGAATTTAGTTTTAGTGTGTGAAACCCAGGGAACACACTGGAGCCACACCCAAACCACAACACCTCATTTTGACTAGTGGGTCAAAATCTTTGAGTTTCACATGTCCCTGATTTTACCCCAGATGAGACAAGTTCAAATGCTTTGAATCCAGGAAGCCCTTTAATCCTTCACCTCTTCCCCCTTTTCCAGGATTACCCATCTCTGGGGCTGATGACTGAGAAACTATCCCAGAAAAACATTAACCTGATCTTTGCAGTCACTGCAGATGTCGCCAGCCTCTACCAGGTAATCATGCCTCTGGGGCTTCTGTCCTGTCTCCACAGATGGACTTGTCCCAGGTGGCCAGCTTATACTGTCACTAGCCAGGGACCCAACCAGGAAAAATTCATTTTAAACTCATTCTCTGAGTACTTAACATTCCTCCCTGTAGCCTTTTCCCCCAAACCTTTAACTTACTAGGAAGAGGGTGTAGATGTTTTTGATGACGATGAGGAGATAATTCAGTGGAGGAGGGGCATAAAAAGGTTTCTTACTTCTCCTCAGATATGAAAATCTGCTTGATCAGTTCTGGTATTGACAAGTGAGACATCCCACAATGTCCTCCAAATTTCATTTTAAGACTCCCAGCCTGGCAATGTTGGTGTCCGCCTTTAATCCCATCACTCAGGAGGCATAGGGAGGTGGATCTCTGAGTTCAAGGCCAGCTTGGTCTTCAGAGTGAGCTCCAGGAGAAGCAGAGCCACACAGAGAAACTCTGCCTTGACCCCTTACCCCCCAAAACTGCCAGTCTGACTAGAGGAACTTTGAAGAGATCACTTTTCTTGCATAAGCTGTGGACATGTTTGTCTTCCTTTCTAGAATTATAGTGAGCTCATCCCCGGAACCACAGTAGGAATCCTGTCTCGTGACTCAAGCAATGTTCTCCAGCTCATTGTTAATGCTTACGGGGTAAGAGTGATGGATGGTCCAGGAGGGTCTGATGTAGCTTACTCAGCAGGGCTTTTTAAAAAGAGGTGAAAGATGAATGCGGTGGTCAGTCTACAATGGAAACCTGACACATGAATTCCCTTCAGGGATGAAAGTTCTTAAAATGAATGGGCCTCAAGGCCATGCTTGCACTTGGAGATGGAAGAAAGAACCTTAGATAGAAACAATATAATATGGAGGTCTAAATATAATGGGCCTTGAAAGGGGATGAGAAGCTTCCCTTTAAGGTCTGAAGAGGAGCTTCATTAAGAGTGAGAGCTAGAGAGGTTAAGAGGAGAGAGAGAGAGAGAGAGAGAGAGAGAAAACTTTCATGAGAGTGAAGACAAGGGGAGCCTCTTCAAAGCAGCCTTTCTCTCCAAACTAAGTCCCAGAACCAAGGAAAGGTCTGATTTCTTATATGTTTTTAGGAGTGACAGGCAGATTTGTATCATGTGATTTAGCTGATCATGGCATGTTGAGAAGCCAGATGCCACACATCGAGAACTGCCCAGTCACAGTACAAACTGCTTTGGAGCTCTCTGTTCCAAGAGTTCCCGTGTTCCAAACTGGCCTGATTTGGGCTATGGTGTGGGATCCTGCCTGAAAGTGCAGACCCATGTTCTAATGGAGCTCCAATCTGGGAGTCCTGGCTGCCATTCTCTCACATGGTCTTTTGCTTTTCTTATGTGCTTCTAAAGATAGAGGATGGTCAACCCTGAAAGTGATAGCATTTTCTGGAAAGGAAATGGACCAGAAAGGAAGGCCAGGGAGTAACAGGGACAGAGAGTGGGAACCTTGGAGGTAGAGGGGAGGCATATTTGGGCAAGATGGACAAGGAACCACTAGAGGCAGAATGAGGGAGAACCAGCTTCTAGCAACAAATGAAAGAAGACTGAGCACAGAGACTGTATGGCAGCAATTGGCAGACAGACCCCAGTGTCAGGCCCTGCTAGGGCATGTTCACGACCACCGCATTGGCTTTGCGTGGGAAGGACTTGGTCTTTGTCCATTTCCTTACTTTCCTTTGTCCTTTTCTGCTCAGAAAATCCGCTCTAAAGTGGAGCTGGAAGTGCGTGACCTCCCTGAAGAGCTGTCACTGTCCTTCAATGCCACCTGCCTCAACAACGAAGTCATCCCAGGCCTCAAGTCTTGTGTGGGACTCAAGATCGGAGACACGGTGAGATGGGCTGGGCAGGGGCTGATACTGAAGCTGGGACCCGGGGCCCCAGAGTCTGTGAATACCCCAGGCCTTTCCAGAATTAGAAGTTAAAGTGCAAGAACTCTTAATTTTTCCTCTGGAAGCTTCTGCTGCCTGAGGTTTTTATATCCACTCCCCTATCCATTGTTGAGAACATTCATCTCCATTTTCAATATTGCACCCATACATCTGATTACAGATGAAATGCTTTCGTATCTGTTCACCCACAGTAATGCCTGTCTTTTCTCTGCAACATAAAATGGCAGTATATCATCTATAGACTTTTGATGACCACTGACTGTGTGCCAGACTTTATTCTAGCTGATGAAAACCCAACAGTAAATGGGACAGGCAAAAATACCTGTTCTCCTTGAGACTTAAGAGTGCAGATGTTCACCTTGCCTTTCCATGCCCGCCATGATGGTTTTCCTGATTATTGACCACTCTTTGGCACGGCATGGTACAAAACAGCATTTTGTGTGTTTTTGCTGTTAATGTGTAATAATAATCCTCCAGCCGGCTTAGGTGGAATCACAGATTCTGTCCTGCCTGAGCTGATTTATTTCTCAGGAGGAAAACAGTATTCTATTGCTTGTCTGTAACCATCTGTCCAGTCAGATATGTCACAGTGTAGTCTTTATTCTGTAGACTTTGATACAAGGAACTCCCCAGGACAGTTGGATTTGACACCCAGTTTTCTTTTCCTTGGGAGGGTGCAGCCTAGCATTTATTTCTCTAGCGCTGGTGTTACCCAGATGCACTCAGGTCTAACTGCCTTCTTTCCATTCAGGTGAGCTTCAGCATTGAGGCCAAGGTTCGAGGCTGCCCCCAGAAGAAGGAGCAGTCTTTCACTATCAAGCCTGTGGGATTTAAGGATAGCCTCACCGTCCAGGTCACCTTTGACTGTGACTGTGCCTGCCAGGCCTCTGCCCAGCCTCTTAGCCCACGCTGTAACAATGGCAACGGGACCTTTGCGTGTGGAGTGTGCCACTGTAACCAGGGCTGGCTTGGATCCATGTGTGAATGCTCTGAGGAGGATTACCGACCCTCTCAGCAAGAAGAGTGTAGCCCCAAAGAGGGCCAACCCATCTGCAGCCAGCGGGGCGAGTGCCTCTGTGGCCAGTGTGTCTGTCACAGTAGTGACTTTGGCAAGATCACGGGCAAGTTCTGTGAGTGCGATGACTTCTCCTGTGTCCGCTACAAAGGGGAGATGTGCTCTGGTGAGTAGCCGTGTGTGCCCACGTGCTCACTAGTCATGCGTGCATACATACCCCAGGTGCCTTGGGAAACACATGTGCAGGGCTTGAGGTTGGCAAGGTGGACAGAACTGAGGATCCATTTTACTCAGAGTAGAAAATGGGAAATGAGTAGAGGCAGGAACAAGCCCTTTCCCCTTGTTCATGGGAACAGGGAAGTCTAAGCCGGGGGTAGATGGGAGCGGAGGAACATCAAGGGGAGGGAGCTTCTTTTGTGTTTCTTTCTGCTCTCTCTGATGATGCTTCAAGTTCCTAGTCCTTTTGAGTATAAGGAATAATTTATTTTTCATCTAAAAAGAAATCAGCGTCCTTGTAACTAAACTGTTAGTGTTTAAAGATGGATAATATATGTTGGAATATACTGTAAAGTTCTTAATTATTTTACTTGAATTTATCATTCTATCACCAGTAGAAAGTAGTGGTATCTATGCAAGACCTGCTGGCGCTTAGAACAGTATTTGAAAAATGGTATTCTTATGTTAAATGTTTCCTTGTTTTGTCAGATGGTTGCTTTTTTTTTTAAACTTTATTTATTTATTTATTTGCCTTGGTGTTTGCCTGGAACTGGAACTACAGACAGTTGTTAGCTGCCATGTGGGTGCTGGGAATTGAACCCGGGTCCTCTGGAAGAGCAGACAGTGCTCTTAACCGCTGAGCCATGTCTCCAGCCCCTAGATGGTTGTTTCTATTGGTATTGCTATTCTAGGCCCGTGCTATCCAAAATGGTATCCACTAGCCATATGTTACGATTTAAACTAATTGAGATAGAAAACAAATTGAATTTTCAGTTGGTTAGTAGCCATGTGTGGCTAGTGGCAATCATATTGGACATTGTGGATATTGAACACTTTGTCATAGCAGAAAATTTTACTGAATAGTGTTGCCATAGAGACTTCCTACCAGCAGATAAAAATGTGTGCATGTGTGTATTTGCACATGCATGCATGCACATGTGTATGTATAAGTATAGAGACCAGAGGTAGGAATTATGTGTCTTCCTCAATCACTTTCCATGTTACTTTTTGAGTAAGATATCTCATTGACCCTGGAGCTGACCAGTTGGCTAGGCTGGCTGGCCAGTGAGCTCTAAGGAATGCAACTGTTTTTGCTTCCCGGTATTGGAATTACACACATGTGGACATGTCCCACTGAGCATAGTTTTATTTTTAAAAGCATGAGTGCTGGAGATCTGAACTCAGCAATGCAAGCTGTCTCTCCAGCCTGGGGACTGTAATTTTGAACCTGAAGGATCTGAGTTGTCCTTATTGCAAAATTCAGTGCACTCCCTGAGGCCTATTGATAACTTCGAACTGTCCCCAAAGACCACTTCTGAATGTTTTCCTGACCAAGAGAGGCCAAATCACTGTTAATGGATAGTCTGAGCTTTTTTTCTTAGGCTCTGGAAGTATGTTTATGTTGAACTGTAGTCACTGTGATTTAAATTACTGTTTGGGACAGACAGGCTGCAGTCATTTATGAGTTAGTTGAAACTGGGTTATGAGTATTCTGTATGGTCAGCTGAACATAGAGGTTATAATTGTTTTCTGTGATAATTTAAGACCCAGATGGGCTTCATTTGCATTGGCGTTTAGTCCACTGAGCTAAGTGACTCAGGTGTTCACTTTAAGGTGGTGGTGCATGCCTGTAATCCCAGCATTATAATCAGGAGGTCAAGGTCATCCTCTGATACATAGCAAATTTGAGGTTAGCCAATACCTAGCCATCACCACCGCCACCACAAGAGTTCATTAAGAAAGATAAATATACCATGTAAAAACAGCCCCCCCCCAAGGGACTGGAGGAACAGCTCAGTGGTTAAGAGTGTGTACTATTCTTGTAGATGACCTGGGTTCAGTTTCTAGGTGTTCACAACCACCTGCAGCTCCAGCCCCAGAGGATCTGATGTCTCTGACCTCCTCACTTGCACTCAAAGTGCACATGCCCACATGCACATCATTAAAAAACCTTTTCAAAACAGAAAACATATGTACCACAAACATAAAAAATAATGGAATCTTTTTTGATCCAGGACATTGTTTACTTTGGCTGTGCCAGCAAGTTTTGAGATAGGGCTTGGGCGAAAGTGGTATCACTATTAGCTAATGTAATGGAGGGAGATCAGGGCCCTAATGATGACAACAGAAACACAAGAGCAGTTTGAACTAGGGTGAGGCAGGGGGTTCAGCTCATTTGAATACTTAATAGCATTTCTATCATGTTCATACTGCCCAAGACACACCCAAAGGAGTGACCTGGGAATGCCAGGTGAGATTGACATCTCCATCTCTTCGCTCCTCCAGAGCTGATTGGTCCTGGTCTAGTATGAGGTCTTTGGGAGCCCAGCCAGAGTGTGTTTTCTTTGGCTGCCTACCTTACAGAGCCTCAGCAACCCCCACCCGCCAGGTGTAGAAATGTCTGGTCCTCTGTACTTTCTTCTGATCCACTGAGGGGACTATTTGTGTGACAAAACCCATTCTACTGCTTCTTGCCAGGGTGTCTGGTGCCCACCCAGCGTCATATCTTGGAGACACGTGTTCATGGAGCACTTGGCATTGTGCTGACATTTGGTTTGTATGGGTGAACAAGGTGTCGTGTGTGATTCCTGACCTCAGAGCTATGCCCAGTCCATCTTGTTCCTCTCTCTGATCATGGGGCAGGAGTGTTGTGACTCTTCTTTTTTTTTTTCCCCTGTGAGCTCCAAGGTGGCCCTGGCTTGCTTCTCCCATTTCAGGCTTGGTTTTTGAAATATCTCAAGTCTCGGACCCACTCTCCTTCTACCTCAGACAACAGGGAGACAGGAAGTACATTTTCTCAGGTTCGTTCCCACCTGCTACACACAGATAAGCTTCCTCTGTGGGCTAGGCCCTGTGCTGTAGCCACATGGAAGAAACAGGTGTCAACAGACAATTATATACCAAAGAGTCTTTCACACGAGGAGTCACAACCTGCTAGACCCCAGAAATGAAATGTCTGCAGAGAGTCCCCAGAGAGAGACTCATGGACAGGGGAATCCTGGGCAGTTCCATGGAGGTGGTGATGTCTGATGGTGCTCATAGGAAGATGGGTTCACACAGGAAAGGAGTGGAGTCATGAGTCAGTCTGGAAATCTGGCTTTGCAGGAAGAGTAATCGTACACGCTCTGACTGAAACTGTCCTTCCTTCTCTTCCACAGTCATGCCTTACCCTCCTCTGGCTTTCCTGTGAACCCAGCCTAGGCCCTGCTTTGGCTGGAGAGATGCCAGCCATTACTACATTACTACAGTGTGGTTTCCTTTTAAGGGCTGACTCTTCCAGGGCTTGGGGTCAGCCTGCTGGCTCCAGCTACCCACTTCCATCCCAACACCCCTCTCTGGCTGGCCCAGAGATCATCCTGTCAAAGATCACTTTGTTTTGCCTCACAAAGGAAACACTGTGGGACATGGGTTCTGCGGAGGTGGAGGCCTCTTCTGAGGGCTGCCAGGCTTCTGTGGCATCTTTCTCTCCCCATCCAGAAACCATGGCTAAAATCAAAGCATAGTGGACCCCATGGGGTTCATTCTACTGTCTGGCATACCCACCCCCAGCTGCAGTCTGGTGGGTTGATTGATTATAGTTCACAACTGCCTTTCTGTGGAGCTGACAGGAGTAGCCTTGCCTTCAGAAGTTGACCGTTGACTGGTGAAGAGAGGGCAGTTCCTTTTCCTCACAGTGACTTAGCTCTGTGGTACTGTTCATACTTCCAAATTCTCCATGGATTCAAGTTGAAGGGAGTTTCTCTCATAGATCACATACTTGATGTAGTGTGTGTGTGTGTGTGTGTGTGTGTGGTGTATATATGTGTATGTTGTGTGTATGTGTGTGTGTTGTATGTGTGTGTGTTGTATGTGTGTATGGTGTGCTTTTGTGTATGTGTGTATGGTGTGCATATGTGTGTGTATATGTGTGTTGTGTGTGTGTTTTTTTTGTGTATGTGTGCTGTGTGTGGCGTATATATGTGTATGTTGTGTGTATGTGTGTGTTGTGTGTATGTGTGTATGGTGTGCTTTTGTGTGTGTATATGTGTGTATATGTGTGTGTTTTTTGTGTGCATGTGTGTTGTGTGTATGTGTGTATATGTGTGTGTTTTTTTGTGTGTATATGTATGTGTGGTGTGTGTATGTGTGTATATGTGTGTGTATTTTGTGTGTGTGTATGTGTGTATTGTGTGCATATGTGTGTGTTGTGTGTATGTGTGTTGTGTGTATGTGTGTTGTGTGTATGTGTGTTGTGTGTGTATGTGTGTGGTGTGTGTATATGTGTTTTTTTGTGTGTATATGTATGTGTGGTGTGTGTATGTGTGGTGTGTGTGTGTGTTTTGTGTGTGTGTGTGCTTGCACACATGCATGTGTGGAAGTCAGATGGTCACCCTGAGTGCCATTCTTCAGGAACTGTCACTTTGCTTATTGAGCCGGGGTCTCCTGCTTGGACCCGACCCGGACTGTGTGTGTGAGTCCCAGGCCTCTGCCTGTCTCTGCCTTCCTGTGTTGGCTTTATAAGTATGTGCCAGTACGCCTTGCTTTTCCGTGGATGCTGGGCATAGAGCTTAGACCTTTTTGCCTCTGTGGCAAGCACTTTCCAATTTCCCAAGACCGACTGGCATTTGGCCACTGCTTCTGTTCCTCTTTCCTTCTGCCCAGTAAAGAAGATCCTAACCACAACCATGTTTCTAGAGAGCGCAGCCTTAAGACTTATTTCTGGTTCCAAGCTTTCCTGCCAGCAACTCTCCCCCTCCCCTTGCCCCAATCTCTAGATATACCTGGGCAGCTTGCTTCTGGTCTCATCTTTTGTGCTTAATTAAGAACAAGTATGTATGTATGTATGTATGTATGTATGTATTTATTTAGGGTTTTCAAGTCATAGTTTCTTTGTGTAGTCTTGGCCCTCCTGGAACTAATTCTGTAGAATAGGCTGGCTTTGAACTCACAGAGACCCACTTGCCTTCATCCCCTGAGTACTGATATTAAAGGCACGAGTCAATACCACTCAGCTATTTTTTTTATATTTTTAAAATGATTTATTTTTAAATATGCGCATTGGTGTTTTTCCTGTATGTATATCTGTGGAGGGTGTCAAATGACTTGGAGCAGGAGTTACAGACAATTGTGAGCTGTTATGACAGTTGGTGCTGGGAACTGAATCTGGGATCTTCTAGAAGAACAATTGGTGCTCTTAACTGCTGGGCCATCTTTCTAGCCTCATTTAATATATATATATATATATATATTATACACACACACACACACACACACACATTCTGTGTTCTGTCTGTCTGCATATATGTTTGTACACCATGTGCATGCGGTACCTGTGAAGACTAGAAGAGGGCATTGCATCCCCCTAGGATTGGAGTTACAGACAGCTGTTAGCCACCCTGTAGGTGCTGGGACTTCAATTCTAATCTTCTGAAAGAGCAACCAGTGCTCTCGACGGCTGAGCCATCTCTCCAGCCCTAGTGTATAGCCTAGGCTGGCCTTGACCTTGTGATCTTCTACCAGTTTCTTGAGCATATCCTACAGGCCCACCACAACTGGTCCAGAGAGTGATGTAGCTGAGTCCTGATTACATAGTTGAGTCTTGCATGATGATGTGTTTATGAGAGGACAATGCTGGGCCCATGAGCAGAGGGATCCATAGTGTCCACAAGACAGTGGACTCAATGAGAACAATAGGTGTGATCTAGCTGCTGGCAGAGCCCGGTTTTATTCCCCTGACCTTCTTGGAGCTACTGGTGTGGTTTCCTTGTCTTTCCTCCGATTAACAGTCATATTTTTATTATCTGTCCAGTTCTTCCAGATGCAGAGCTCTAGGGAATGAACCACTTTTTGTAGGGTTAGGGTTGCCAACTTTGAACTCCTCTTAAGTGAATACTAGGGAGATATCACATTGGGATTTCAAACCTGCCTTTTAGTAGCCTGATGCCCCATGCCAGGCTCCTTCCCAGTCCTGCACTCAGGGAAGTGAGTGGATCCTTTACACCAATACTGATGGCAACACTGTAATACTACAATGCGTAATACTACAATACAAGGTATAATTGATATATGTATGTATGTATACATGTATGCATTTTTCATGGATTTGATGAGATTGTAAGGTTCCTGTAGCAAATCTTTTCTTCCATGCTTGCTGTACAGAGTTCAATAAATGTCTGTTGAGTGGATGGATGAGGTGACAAACATTACCTGTCTGCCTACTCTGTAAAAGATTTCATGCTACTCTCTTTTAATGATAAAGCTAATGTGATGTGATACCTCCTACAGAGAAGTTCTCCGTTTAGAAAGAGAAACGGATAAGCAAGCAAATAGCCGTAGAGTAAAGGTGGATGTAGAGGCAGCCATTATGTGTTTGGGGAACTCACGAGAACACAGTTGATCCAACCTGAAGAGGTCAGAAAAGGCTAATGGGAGGAAGGGACACTTGAGCTGGGCCTTAGGGGTGACTGGGGATTTGAGAAGTCACAGAGATAAAGGTAGAAAGAACAGTATGAACAGAAACAGCAGACTGTGAAAACAGCGCAGTGTTGACTGATGTGTCGTCACTCGGGCCTGGGCCCTGACTCTGCTGTGGCCTGGGGCAAGCTACATAACCTTTCTGACACTATGGGATTGTGAAAAATGAACAGGACAACTCACTACAGAATATGACATGTATTTGGCACGTAGTGAATGCTCGGCAAATGTTCATGGACATTGTTATCATTACTCTGGGTACCGGTGGTACAACTTCCATTGGGAATATTTATTTCCTTAGTTTTGAAAAGTCATATAATCCTCTAAAGGCTTTCCAAAACTGCCCTGCTGTGCTACATAGAGCAGTGCTTCTCAACCTTCTTAATGCTGTGACCCATTAATACAGTTCCTTGTAGTGTGGCAATTCCCAACCATAAAATTATTTCATTGCTGCTTCATAACTGTAATTTTGCTACTGTTATGAATCATACTGTAAATATCTGATGTGCAAGAAATCTGATACGTGACCCCCAAAGGGGTTACAACTTCTGGGTTGAGAACTGCTGATATAGGGGCAATAAGATGTGTTATGTCTATTTCTGTTATAAAATACCAAAGAGAAATGAAGGAGGAAAGCGTTACTTTAGTTAATGGCTTCGGAAGGTTTAGCGTATGTTTGCATGGTCCCAAACACTTAGGCAGGACAGCATAACAGCAGGAACATGTGGCAGAGGAGAGTCGCTCTCTTTATGCTCAACCTGGAAGCAGAGCGCCCCACCTCCCCACCCCCTACCTACTTCTAGAGAGGCCCCACTTCTCAAGTTTTCAGAATCTTTCAAAATAGCATTACCGACTAGATTAAGAAAATGCAAGCCTATGGGGGACATACGAGAAAAAGATGGGTTGTGATTGATGAGGTCGGATGCTGTTGAATCGTGCATACAACTTCAGAAATTAATCCTGGTAAATGTTTTTGCAGCTTTGGTGTGGAGAGGCAGGGCTAACAATGGATCAGCAGAAGTTTGGTGGAGGCCTGGGCTATGTGAGGTCACCCTAACCAGTTTACAGCTGCTTACCTTGGGAAATCTCTCTCCTCTTTTCATTCAGCTTTTCTTGTTTTCTGCTGCCTTCTCTCTATGGCACCCATTGGGATTTATTTAGCAGTACTGGCCTTCAGCAGGCTATAAGGTAGGCTACATTTGTTCTCTGCTTCTTTGGCTCTGTTGGCTCACTATGGCTCCCAGTGCTTTCTGTCTGGCCCAGGGCATGCTGGGTACCTAACCTTCCTGGCAATGGCACAAGACTGTGCCAGGGTTTCTCCATCCCTCCATGCTCATTACAGTTAACTTTCCTGTCTCATGACTTCTCCCGTAAGCCTTGCTTCTCACCTTGCAGGATGACAATCAGCTGGTTTGAGAAATACAGTAATGGAGCTTGTTGGTCGTCCCATTATTTCATGGGTGGGAGGGGCTAGCTTGCTTAACTCAGAGCCTGTGTTGGTATCTGACTTCCAGGGAGACGGCAATGATAAAGATGTCAGATCACAGTGGAGAGGAAATAGCCTTGTCAGGTCAAAGGAGACATGTGTAGGGGCTGGAGGAGCCTTTTACCATCACCAGGCTACTCTGGCAAAGTTCCTAAATGCCCTTTGTGGGCACAAGCCATGGACGATAGCTGAGCCAGCCCTTGGGGTTAAAGAGCTGGCTCTAATCTTTAGACTGATGCTGGCAGAGAAGGAAGAAAGCTAAAGAATAGGACAAGAAAAAAGTCAGGAAGTCTGGGAGACATTGATCTGAATGTTCCTATGCCTTCCAGGTCCTCCTCCTTGGGATGCCTAAACTGTTGTCTGTCGTTACTGGGTAGAACTCTCTTGGCAACAAGCCATCATCCACTTACCTGCAGGATCCCTGTCAGGATGCTTTGGGAAGACAGGGTGACAGTAACCTGTTGTCATGGGATCGGCTTCTCACCAGCTGGTCTGTTGTCCTGGGCTCTGTTTGTAGGCCATGGCCAATGCAACTGTGGGGACTGCGTGTGTGACTCAGACTGGACGGGTTTCTACTGCAACTGCACGACACGCACCGATACCTGCATGTCCAGCAACGGGCTGCTATGCAGCGGCCGGGGCAATTGTGAATGTGGCAGCTGTGTCTGTGTCCAGCCAGGCTCCTATGGAGACACCTGTGAGAAGTGTCCCACTTGCCCAGATGCTTGCACATTTAAAAAGTGAGTGAACAGTTTGGAGAGAGTTGGGAGGCTGGAAGAAGGAAGAGGGCCCCTGTACTGGATCTCCTGATTCTCAAGGATCTGACTTGGAGAACAATTTACTCCAGCCAAATGACTTCTTTTCTTTTTGCTGTGAATGCCTTTCTTTGGAGCAGTTGGATGTGGTGTCAGCTGTGTAGGGACCAAAGTAGTACAGCTTGGAGCAAACCCTCTTCTGGAGTGGCATCATGCATTCCTCTGCTTTGGGAGGGGAATCAAATAGAACATTCTTCTAACATTCCAGTGTAATGTTCTGGTTCTTATGGGAGATGCAGGGGCTGAAGTTATGGTGGACGTCAGGTGAAATGGGCATTTTGCCAGCACAGACTTGCCCTGTTTGGAAGTTAGCAGAAGCCCAAGTGTGAGGCTTTGCCATTGCTAGGTTCACAGTTATGCACTTGGAACTGTGGCAGGGCCCAGTGCTTAGAAGAAAGAGCCTCATGTTGGATTAAATGCTCTATTTTCACTGTCTTGAAATTCTTAGCTACGTTTGAATAGAACTTTAATTTTTCACTATATTCTCAAATCAAATAACTAGTTATGACCTTAGACCTCCCAGAAGTGATGGGAAGTCACTGTCACCATCACCACCATCATCACCATCATCACCATCACAGCCCTCGAAGCTTAATAAAGCCTATTTGAGCCTATAATCCCAGCAGTCAGGAGCCTGAGGCAGGGGGATCAAGTTCAAGACTAGATTAGGCTCTACAGTGAGACTCTGTCTCAGATCCAGGGTTGGCTGTCCAGGTCCTGTCTGTGGGTGCAGAGAGCCTCGTTCCTGAGCTCTGTGGTACTCTCCTGCTATGTTGCATCCTTAGGGCTGCTCCTCCTTTGCTTTAGTTCCTGTATCCTCTCTCCTCCAGGGAGTGTGTGGAGTGTAAAAAGTTCAACCGAGGAACCCTACATGAAGAAAACACCTGCAGCCGTTACTGCCGAGATGACATTGAACCCGTGTCAGAGCTGAGTAAGTCCAGCATGTCTTAAGGGTTAGGGTTTGGGTTAGGGTTAGGGTTAGGGTTAGGGCTGCACATAGTTCCATTTTTATCTAAGAACCTGCCAGCTTCCTTCTCTGAAATGGAAGAGTAGTTCCCACCTCAGGAAATGCTCTACAGGTCTGATGTGTGGTAGGCACATCCTGATGATCTCCTTCATCCTTGAAAATGTGTTCAGCAGCTCACACCTCTGCTTCCTGGAGTCCCAGACTCAGCAAGAGCCTATGGATAACCTGTAAAGGATGTACAAGTCAGATAATTCTTGAATTACCCTTAATGGAGAGGAAGGTATCATAGTAGAGTTTATAGATGAAGAAACAAAGGTGTAGACCTGTGACTGCCACCCTTAGCTTAGAAGGTGAGCAAGCCACAGGGCCTGGTGTCACTCAGCATCCTGTTACTCCTCAGGAGGCTGAGGCTGGTGGATCTTGACTTTGAAGCCAGCCTGGGCTACAATAGTGAGTTCCAGACTAGCCTGAGCTACATTGCAAGATCAGTTCTTCAAAAACTATTTTTAAAAAGTGTTAAGGTATGGAAGAGATGGCTCAGTGGTTTAGAGCACTGGCTGCTCTTGCAGAGGGCCTGAATTTTGTTTCCAGCACCCATAGGGTGGCTCACAGCCATCTATAACTCCAGTTCTGGAGGATTCAATGCCCTGCTCTGGCCTCTGTGGACACTGCATATACATGGTGCACAAATATAAATATACAGGCAAAATACCCATGTATATAAAAGCAGAAATGTAATAACAGTGTTACATAATCTCTAGGCA
This sequence comes from Sigmodon hispidus, assembly GCA_004025045.1. Taxonomy (NCBI): domain Eukaryota; kingdom Metazoa; phylum Chordata; class Mammalia; order Rodentia; family Cricetidae; genus Sigmodon; species Sigmodon hispidus. The sequence goes on from PVIH01004181.1 coordinate 89,484, forward strand.
TTTGCTTACAGCTTATTGGTTTGGAGAGAAATCTTCAGCATTATGGATATATAATTATCACTGCTCTCCCAAAGCTCTTTTGACTTTCTAGATACCTCTGAAATGAGACATAAATATAAACAGGACACTAGAGTCATGCTGTCTTCAAAGATGATTTTCACTGCTTTCAATATATCTGATGCATTATCTGAGTTTTGAGGGACTGGGTGGTGCCTGGGAGATGGCAATCTTTGCACAGATAGCAATCATCCATGCAGACAGGAAGTGCCTCTTCCTGTGAGAGCCACTGGAAGACAGCTTTGGGTGGGGGAGTTATAAGAGAGCCAGGTCTCTGGACCTTTGACTGGTAGCAGAAGCGGGCTGCAGTGAGGTGGGTAATTAGAGGTGGAGGAAGTGGTATTTCCTCTAGAGGAGACTAGACCTGCTCTGATTAGCTCAGGAAGAAAGGGCATCTATCTGACCTCACTGAGTCTACTTTTCTTCATCTATGGCTCCCACCTTGCAGGGAGATTCAACAACATAAAATGGACAGTTGCTAACACATCGTAGTGTCTCCTCTCTCGTTCCTTCCTGTCTCGGCTTGCCCCACGGTTACCGACAGTTTTCTAATGCAGCCGCTTGTCAATTTTGCCTCCCCTGCATCCATCAGTATATGGCAAAGTACGCCTAGTGGAGAGCAAGTCACGTTGTCTAGCAGTGATTAGCAGGTGTCAGAGGGACGGAAACCTACAAAGCATGATGGGAGGCAGGGGTGGGGCATGGCTGAGGAGAGGCACACCAGATCAGAAACAGAAGTGAAACAACCGTTGCTTTAACAGACTGAGAAGCAAAGTGGAAGCAGTGAAAGGAGAGGGGGAGGGGAGGCTACTGTGTGTTAGCAACTGTTTGATGCATTTAATTCTCAGAGAAGGTGGGGACATCATTTTCCTTTCATAGATGAAGATCACAGCCAGTGTTACAGCACAGAGGTGGTAGGCTTTGGGTCAGCGTTACAGCATACCCCATTCAAAGGAAGGAGCCAAAGGGGGCCCATGAGAAACAAAATTCATCACCGAGGGCCAGCCAGTGCCAGTTGCCAGGTGTGATCTCCAACCTGGGCATCTTGTTTACTGTCAGGCACTTTCCTGTTGAATACTTTCCAGAGGTTCTATGACCTGGGTTTGGGAAAAGCTCTTGTGTTCTGGGATTTCACTTGTTTCTCCTTCTTTGTGTTCTCTCATTCTTACATCAGAGGATACTGGCAAGAATGCAGTGAATTGTACCTACAAGAATGAAGATGACTGTGTCGTCAGATTCCAGTATTATGAAGACGCCAGCGGAAGGGCCATCCTGTATGTGGTGGAAGAGCCAGGTAAGTGGGCCCTGAGGCCCTGTTCCTGTCCCTAGGGAGGAAGAGACTGCTTTCTAAGGCAACAATTTCTACTTGTAACCCTTTCAAACAAAACAGGCCAAAGAGGTAAGGGGGTATATATCATTAAGTACTAGCAAGTGACTCATTGGGGCTGGTTAAGAGCACCTGATGCTCGTACAGAGGACCTTGGTTTTCAGTACCAAGGTCAGGTTGCTCACAACCACCTGTAACGCCAGCTCTAGCTCTGACACACTTCTGTCAGCCTCTGCAGTCAATTGCTCTCACACAAACACTCTGACTCAGACACAAACACATAAACATCATTAGAAATGAAATTAAAAAAATTTTTTTGAGACAGGGTTTCTCTGTGTAGTTCTGGCCATCCTGGAGCTTGTTCTGTAGACAAGGCTGGCCTCAAACTCAGAGATCAGCCTGCCTCTGCCTCCCTGCTAGGACTAAAGGTGTACATTACCACTACCTGTCTAAAAATAAATATTAAAAAATGGCTTATTAATCAAGGCTACAGAAAAATAAGAGGAAGAAGGTGAATATGGGTATCTCTGAGAGCAACATACAGCCTGTTTTTTTTTTTCAGATGTTGATGTCAAGCAGTAAGGGATGTAAGTTCTAGGACCTTACTGTTCAGGTATATGTTCTACTGTGGGACAGATGCTGGTTATGAGTAACCCGCCTATGGATGCAATGCAAGGCCCTACCTTATGGCAAAAGGTGGTTGTTTGAGGGATTGACTCTGGGCTGGCTTTCTGAGCCTTGTAGACTGCTTGTTCTTGGGCCAGAGATGGTTCAGCAGGTAAAGGTTCTTACTGCCTTCCTGAGGACCTCAGCTCAGTCCTTAGGAACCACATGGTAGAAGGACAGAACCTAGTCCTACAGGTTTTACTGTGACCTCCATATTCTGGGGCATGTGTACCCACACATACACTCATATTCAAATAAATGAATTGATGTTTAAAAAAAGACTGGCAAAAATGGGGGGTTTGCTTTCAAATCCTGGAAGCCAGACCATATATATGTTGCCATATACAGGCCAACCATCCAACACTGAAAATTAGCTTCACCCTTTTTATTGGTGATGGGAACTGAATCTAGGAGCTTGTACATGCTAAGTATACATTCAACCCCTGAGCTATAACTCAGTCCTGGGCTTGCTTAACTTTTTAAAATATCAGTATGCCATTGTGGGAACCAACAGGGGTTCCATGAGAATGAAATTATTTTTTTCTGGTTGCAATGTCTCCTGATGACCTCCTTACCTTATCTTGCTATAATATAAGCTGTATGTATGTATATACATATATGTATACACACACATATGAGCATACATACACACATACTTTTTTGAGAGAATATCATGTAGCCTAAGCTAGCTTCAAACTTACTTTGTAATGAGGATGACCTTGCACTTCTGATCCTGCTGCCTCCACTTGAGTGCTAGAGTTTGGCATGAACCATCACATCCAGTTCTTATGGGGACTGGGCTTATTTGCTTACAGAATTTTGGCTACTTGTAGAAGGAAGGGGATGAAGGTGAGATGATGGAGGCAGGAAAATCCATAGGAACTGCCTTGGGTACCCAAGATCCTGCTATCTCTGGGGTGAGGAGAGCATGATGCTCTCATGTGGGATAGTTTATCAGCCCTTCCTAGGCCTCTCAACCTTTATATATGGGCTAAGGAATAGAAAGGGCATCCTGTTCATCTTAGAGAGTCCAGGGGAAGGACAAAGGGGAGCCTGCAGATGTGTGAAGGGGCACATATGATATGGGATATGGTTTGACCCCAGCTTCCTACTCCCTGCATGGGTTTTCCCCATCCCTACCATAGCCAAACCTCCATCCCTTTGTATTACAGAAGGAGGGCATTAGGTCTTCACTTTTGTCTCTACTATTACTCTGTGTATATCTTTGTCACACAATCTTTGTTGGTGCTCCTGTTGAATAACTTATCCAAATCATTTGGCTTGGGATTTTGAGACTGGAATCTACTATAGTTATCTACTATAAGGGAGCAAAAGTAATGATTTGGGATGGCCACACAACCCTGGGGGTTTATTTTTCACTTTCTTTGCCAGTACATCTATTTCTTCACACTGGGAAATGAGACCCCCCCCAGCTCTAGTGATCTCCGGTGCCCTTTGATTTTGTGGTGCTGGAAATAGAACCTTGGGCCTTGAGTAAGTGCTGTATTTCAAAGTCACACCCTCAACCAGGGGACTGCATTTCCTATTGCCCAGGCTCTGCTTCTCCTTTGACCTAGATCTCTATTTCCAGACATTCTAGCTTGGGGCAGCATGGACAGCTGGGTCCTGAAGCTTAGGAAGAGATTATTTTCTTTCTCTTCACCACCTCATGGCCTTGCAGATGCTTTCTTTGATGGGCTGAGTCACTACAGGGCAGTAAAGAATATTTCCAAATGGATCGAGCCACATGGAACAGGCCTCTAAACTGAGCTCTCTTCAGATAGGGCTGCCAGAAAAAAACCAAAAACAAACAAAAAAAAAACCCCAAAACACTGTGGGTCTCATGCAGTATTTAGTACACACACACCAAAATAGTAACTTGTTTATTGGAAGTCAAATCGACTTGGACTTCCTATACTTTTGTTTACTAAATCTACCAGCCCTTCCAAGGCTTGTGTGTGGGCCACTGTGGGTCCACTGTCGTGGTTTTGAGGGACCTCCAGAAGTACCTGGTATTGTCCCTTGCCTTCTGCCCCAGTGATCACAGACTGGTTTTCTTTAGGATTCTACCTGTGTTGCCCAGACCACCATGTAAAATTTTCACTTTGAGGTTTGAAGGTCAGCCCTACCCCAAGCTTTCAAAGAATTCACAGTTGCTTTTCCCAGAAGAACTGAGGCCCTTTGCTCCTGGAAATTTGGACATTGGAACCTCACAAGCTCTCTCCAGGAGCCCCTTAATTATCGATAGGTTATAATTTGGTGGGCTGGAAAATGTCCAGAGTGGTTTGTGGTGGTGGTTGTTTTTGTGTAGTATGTGGTGAGCTAGGGTGTCTGTTTAGAGAAGAAGGTGGGAGACAGAGTGGAAAATGGGCGTGACTTCCTGTCCAGACTCATCAACATCCATATATACAAACACCTGGTTTCATAACACTGGAGGTTGCCAGCATGAGATCATTCGTTGGATACCTGAGGCTTATGGGAAGCTGAGCTGTACAGAATATAATCAGCTGACCTGTGAAGGAAAGACATAGCTTGTCTGCTTTGGTTTTGACTGGGGTTGAACAAAGAAGTCAGCTTCCAATTGTGTTAAGGTTTTAGATGACTAAATAGCATCCTGGCTGGCAGGTATCCTGGTCTTTAAGGATGCTGAGAAGGCCACTGAGTATATAGCTCTCAGAGAAGTATCTGAACCAAGGTGAGAGACACAATTGCCCATGGGGCAGCAGGACTAGGTTTGAGAACACCACCAGTGAGGATGGCAGCTAGTGTTTGTGGAGGAGTTGATCTGTTCTGGGCACTATTCTGAGCTCTTTAAGTCTATTTAGCTTACTCATTGCTCATCAAAAGATCTTGAACGAGTGTGAATAGCTGTTCCATTTTAAAGATGGAGACACAGGAAATGGACAGCCAGAGAAGTTGTTTATTGAAAGTCAGATAAACAAAGTAAACATTAAAGCCAGTATTCAAAACCCAGGCAGTCTTGGCTCCAGAGTGCCCAGACCCAAGGACTTAGGAAAGGCAGAAGAGGACTCTATAAGTAGAAAACAAATGTTCTGAATAGAAAAGGGCTAACTGCTTCTGCCTCTAACCCTATAGGAATGTATGTTCTACTATTGGCAAGGGTGTGTGTGTGTGTGTGTGTGTGTGTGTCCTGGTCCCTGTGTTTTTAGTGCTAAGGATAGAGGACAAGGATTCATGGAAAATAGTAAGATCTTTACCACCAAGCTTAGTTACTTCCCAAATCAATTTTTAAAAAAATTGTTTTTGAGATTTATGCGTGTAAGTGACTTGACTGCCTGTATGTATATGTGTCATATGCCTGCCTGGGTGCCAAGGGAGGTCAGAGGAGAGTGTCAGGTGCTCTGGAGTTATAGTTGGTTCTGGGCCACCATGTGGGTACTGGGAACTTAATCTGGGCTCTCTGAAATGACAAGTGCTCTTAGCCTCTGAGCCGTTTCTCCACTGTTTTAAAATGTACACGTGGGTGAACCTGCACCAAATTGGTAAGATTCAGCCCGAGAACTCTGATTTAGATCCCTCAGGGCAGATTATTGCTGTCCTAAAGACTGTCCCCCTTTAAAAAGTGAAGAAATTACTGTTTAGATAATCCTATTCCGAGTTCCTTGTTTATTTGTTAAGACCTCATCCCTAGGCATGTCTGGTGACTCCTGCTCTCTACCTCTGCCTCCCAGAGTGTCCTAAGGGTCCTGATATCCTGGTGGTCCTGATGTCAGTGATGGGAGCCATTCTGCTCATCGGTCTTGCCACTCTACTCATCTGGAAGCTCCTCATCACCATCCATGACCGGAAGGAATTTGCTAAATTTGAGGAAGAAAGAGCCAGAGCAAAATGGGACACGGTAAGAGGCTGTGCTTGGCTTCATGTTTTCTTAAGTCTGTGGGTCAAGAACTGGAGGCACCTGGCCAGCTCCTCAGGCCTGCCTCCAGGAATCCTCCCACTGAATGCTTCCGAGTCCTCAGCGGAAAAGGAAGGGGAAATCTCTGGGAAAGCGGAAAAGCCTCTTCTCATGCTCTTAACTTCTTCTTTGCACATTTCTGAAGGTAGGATTGACGGTGTCTCTCTCTGACATGACTTGATTCTGTGGTTGATTCTGATATTTCAGATTAATTTTATTAAGTATACATCAGCACAGATGTTCACTGTGGTCAGTCACCCCTGACAGTTCTTCCCTTGATATCCTCTGTTCTAGACAGTGGGAGATGGTCTGACTGCCCTTCTGTCTTTATACTTCATGAAAAGCACCTAATCCTCTCTCTACCTTACAGTGAGCACATGTCATGATCACTGTCTGCGCACGCATAGGATATTGTGATGAAGGAGAAACTTACCCTCCAGTTGAGGGAGGCAGGACAAATCTTATATTTTTGGTTGTGAGCCTAGCCTTTAATGGCTGAGCCATCTCTCCAGCGCAGTCAGGACAAATCTATATCATGATTTAGGTTGAACACATTGAAGTGGTAAGGAACTCTGAAGTTTAAACATGACTACAAAGTGACAGAACAGCTAATGCTGACCGAGGACTGTATGCTGAGAGCTATTCTAAGTGTTTTTGATACTTTGCTTTGTCTTTGTAACAGCCCTTGTGATAGACAGTATTAGCATTCCCATGCTATAGTTAGTCTTCAGAGGGCAGAGAATTAAAGTAGCTTTTCTGGCACAGAGAGGAAGTAGGTGACTACAGGAATCACTTTCGGGGTCAAACTTAGAGATGTAGTGGCAGTACATCTGATTACCTCGTTCTCTCCTCTCCTGCAAATGAGAAGCGGTGGCTTCCAAACTGGGCTTCTCTGGGGGACCCAGAATGTGGTTTATCCTGATTTAATTCAACCAAATGAGCATTTTAAAAAAATGTGCATGTGTGCATGTGTGTGCAATGACATTTGTGCAGAGGTCAGGGGACAATTTACAGGAGTTTATTCTCTTCTTCCTTGTGGGTTCTGAGATCGAACCCAGTAGCAAATGCTTTCCCCTCACTGTGCCAGCTCTTTAGCCCCTCACAATGCCAGCTTGCCAGCCTATCAAATAAGCAATTTTTTTTTTTAAAAAAAGAACCATCTGTATGTTTAATTTTAGCCCATTCTCCTTTTGTTCATTTTATTTTTTCTGGATCTACCAAGTGACCATTTGACTCTAGAGTGTCTAGGGTCAGGCTGACACTTTGTTCAGATTTTGTATCCACTGGACCCAAGAAGCAGAGATGTTTCTGTTGGGACTATGTAGTACATTTTGAGCCATTGAGGGACCAATGAATGTTCTAAATTTCTTGAATTATTAAGGAGAATTCATCACCTTTTGTTGGGAAATAATTTTGGAAACCCAGTGAAGGCCTTCTGTTTTCCAGAGCACACAACAGGTTTGTGAGTAGCAATGGATTCAAGAGACAGATAAGACAGGAATTATTTCAGCAAAAGTTGGGCTTAATGTTCTGACCCCGCCTACTACACTTTTCTTCTGGCTCACCTCGCCTGCCACTGTCTTGATGAAGAACAGGGAGAAAAGAAATAGGAGAGAGTGGCTAAAATAGTACATTATTTTTGGATTGCCAAGAACTAATGGGCATCTACCACCAAAAATTGTGGACTGAATTAAAAAAAAAAAAACCCTTAGAAATAGCAGCAGACTAACAGCACATCATCTCTACTCTATTTCCTGTCCAGTCCCATCTCTGAGCAAAAGTATAAATGTGAGCACTGGTTGCTTTTGACAGTTCACTCTAGAGAAGGATATCTTGAGCAAAATTCTCAGATGAAATTCAGCTGTTGAGGGTAAGGAAGCAAAAGGAACTGACCATGAGGTTCTCTTCTGTTCTTTTTGCAGGCAAACAACCCACTGTTCAAAGAGGCCACCTCCACCTTCACCAACATCGCCTACCGGGGCACTTAATGAGAAGAGGTCATCTTTAGACCATTGTCAGATTAGGCCAGGATTGTGGGAGTCTCTGCCACCATGTTTACAGGGGACAGTATTCGTGGATGGGATTTGGGCCTTGGATTAGGAAAAATGTCAATGCGTGGGAGTGTATTTCTCTTTCTCTTTCTGTGTGTGTGTATGTCTGTATGTGTTGAGTGTGGGAAAATGTGTAATTTAAAACTTGTGATGTGTTCCTATAGGCAGAATCCCACAACTTTTGTCCTCAGAATCCCCCCGAAGGGATTCTTCCTGCTTAGCATGAGAGGATCTCATGATGCCGAGCAGATGCTCCTCATCACCTCTGAGAAGCCCGTTTGCCTTGTCAGACCATTCACCCACAAGAGAGTGGCGGGGCTGAGGTGCTTCCTTCCAGAGGAATGATACTAAGTCTTGGCTCTATACTGAATTTGTAAGTTTCTGGTTCTCAGACCTGTCAACAACCATGGTCGATAGAAACTGCTTGGCTTTGAAGCCCAGTTATACCATCTGTGCCTGTGCCCATCTCTTTTCTCCCTCTGGCTGACCATGAAGTTAGGGGAGAACTGAGTCCTCAAAAGCTGCCTGCTTCCTTTGCCATCACCTCAGCCTTGCTATGGTTCACTCACAAGGAAAGTCCTTGCCACCTGGCTCTTTGACCTACTGAGCATGAAGATGGCAGGGCCACTCAGGGGTCACGCATGGCCTGGGGGATGGGCCAGCACCTCCAGGTTCATAATTACAGCCATGCTTCCTGGAGATTTGTGTACAAGTGCCAATGTTACATCAACACTGTTTCTTCCCACTTCCACACTCTCAGGCGTTTGCTATGCACCGAGGATCTCTCTCATGACCAAATGCTTTCCCTCAGGGGAGAGTGCTACAGTCAGAACTACAAGTCTAGCTGCACTTTCCAGGTCTTCTGCTCCTCTTCCCAGGCACCTCCATACACCTCATTCCTTGCCTCTGTGTGCTATACCTATCCATGGGGGTGATTGTTTTTAGCTACCTCTTGGGTGTCTTGTGAAGGGGTCATTCTCATTGGTCTGCTGAGCAAAGTGCCGAGAAGGAATGATAGGCCAGTTGGATCTGTCTGTGTGGCCTGTTCTCTTGTGGGTTGGAAACCTCATTTTTCTCAGCCTTTATTCTGGTAGGCCACACATGCAATTTTATTCTCTATGAGGACACCCAAAACTATGATGAGGTTCACTCACTCTAAAGGAGTATGTATATAAACATACTTGCATAATTAGATTTGTAATTTTATATAACAAAGGAGAACATTAAAAAACCTCACATTTTGTGGGATACAGGCACTCCCTTGTGGCATCATTCTTAGAAATGCTACACAAGTTTCTGGGATTTTAAAAGGCTTCTTCTTCCTTGAAGCATGTGAGGATGGGTATGTGGTCATATTGGATGTTTCTTTAGGTGAAAGTTAAAAACCAGCACCCACCACCCAAAGAAAAAAGACCTGTAACAGTGTTCTTGATGATCAGAAAATCTGGGTCCTGGCTTCAGGGTTGCAGCTAAATTATTAACATTTTTTAAAAATGTTACAAGAAAGCTACTTTGTTTCTCTGAAGTTCAGTTTTCTAGTCTGAGAAATAATGAGTTTGGACCAGCTATCTGGAAGATCTATTTCAAGTGTCACTATTTTTTTTAAGTTTTTAAAAGACAGGGTCTCATGTAATAGCCCAGGATGGCTATGAACTTGCTAGGTAGCCAAGGTTGAACTTCTGATCCTCTTTGCCTCCACCTCTCAGGTGCTAGAATCACAGGCATGTGCTATCATGCCTTATTTATGAAGTGCTGGGAACAGAACCCGAGACTTCACATATACTAGACAAGAACACTACCAACTGAGTTATATACCTGGCTTTAGTACTAACATCCTAAGATGCTGAGATTAAATATGGCATCAAACATGCCGCCAAGATTCTCTGTGTGCATCAGGGGACATTGCTCAGTGGTAGAGTGCTTATGAAACATCCTGGGTTTGATTCCCAGCACTGAAAACATTTAGTGTGTGTGTGTGTGTGAGTTGCTGTTCCTAGTGTTTTCTTTCAGTTTTGAGATCTGAATCCTATGGCTTTTACAAGAGCAGAAGTCATTCTCATAATGTCTCAGTGAATCTCATTCTTTCTCAGGATCTCTGCAGCATTTGTTAATGGGTACAGCCAATGCAGTACTGGTTATCATCTGATTAGTCATTTCCTGTTCACTCTGCATACATTCGAATCTTCCTGTCATGGAAGACCATCAGTAAAGTGTGGCTGATCCCGGTGTCTGTGTTGAGAACAAGAGTAAGCCAAAGACTGTCCTGTCCTGTCTTGTCCTTGGGTTACTCTAGGGTTAGGAGGTAGGAATAAGGGCGAGGGATAAATGAGGGACTGTGAAGGATGGTCACAGATCTAAGATGTTTAGATATTAACCATAACCATTAGCTACTGAAGCAGAGTCTATGAGAAGAATAGAGAGGAGTTTTCTTTAGAGAAGATGGTTTAGATGAGGGGGCTCTCAGAGGAAGAAGAAAATGTACTAAAAGGACGAAAAGGTGAAGGAATTTTGTCTGTTTCTGGAATGTGATTTGTGGTTCCTGATGATCAGCAGTGTTCATCAGTGCGTGAGAATACCTGGGCTGCTCTCACCAGAGGCCAAGGAACAGTCTTTCTGGTATCAGGAGGATGACCATCTAAAATTGTTCTGGCATTGAGCAGAGGGATGGTGCCTGTTGTTTTACAGGTAATTTCTGCCCAGACTGTGTCTGAAAACAACAGGAAATGAACATGCCTGCCTGACATATTGTTCCATTTGGAGTTGGTTGTTTATCTCTCAGCTATTCTGAAGCTGTCCACATCAAGATATTTCCCTTTGTCAACTTCTGGTTGAAGTTACTTAGGCACCTTCCTGATGTCCTCACCACCTCCTCTGAGATGTACAATGGAATTAAATGTGCTTTCCAAAAGAACTGGTCCAAGGCTACCGCCAAGTTTCCTGTGTTGTTATTTCTGTTTTCTCTGGGTGCAAAGAGTGTTACTTCTTCCAAATGTATCAGAATGATGGCGACTGTGGGAATGGGAGCTTCAGAATCCAAAACTTTGGTATTTTCAGAATGAGAAGGACATTACTTTCGAAAGTTTTGTTTTTCCTCAATTGGAGATTATTTAGGAACTTTCAAAACTAAAGCAGAACAGACTGTCAACATAGCCTAGGCTTTGCCTGTTGGAATCATAAACTAGTGAACGCCTGATGGCATATTATTTTTTAGGACTATTAAAATGGCTGGTGACACAGTGTGGTCCCAGGACCAACAGTGGTAGTGTCACCTAGAAGGTTTAAAAAAAGTGAAGTTGGGGGGCTGGAGAGATGGCTCAGTGGTTAAGAATGATTTCTGTTCTTTCAAAGGACCTGGGTTCAGTCCCCAACTCCAACTCCAGAAGACTCCTTTCTGGCTTCCATGGGAACCTGCACACACATCTATGTACATACAGACACAGACAGACAGACACTCATACAAACACGAAGAAATGGAAATTGACAAATCTTATTCCAAACTACATGACATTCTGAGAAATGTCAAGTATACAGTGGCTATGTGAGTGTAAACCTGGAGAGTGCAAGTGAGTCATGTGGTACAGTCATGGACGTGGAAAACAAAAGAGACTGCTGCCAGGAGAACAAGACATTTTTTTTTTTTTACAGTAAACCTTAAAAATAATAAATAAGCAAGTAGGAGTATACACTAAAACAATGATTGAAACAGTATGGTGTAGTGGAGAGCAGGTACCATCACCTTGATCTAGAGGCGTGGCCTCTTGGCCAGTGTAGATCTGGGGTTCAGCTATGACCACTGAGGCAGAATTAAGGATGTGGTTGAAGGGCAGCTTAAGATCAGGGTGCATGTACACAGAGCCCCCTCTTCCTGTTCACTCTTGGATGGAGGACCTGACCCACTGAGCTTTGTGGACCAGTCCAGCCTTCCAGGAACTGCACAACTCTTGTATCTGTGAATTTCCCCTCAGAGCCCCCTAAATAAGATATATCCTTCTTTATCAGTTGATTTGTGGTTATAGTATGATTTAAATACATAACCAGAAACATAGCTATTATCAAGTATTATATACTGTATACAACTGTTTGTTTTATACTTTGGCAGCAACAAGTTTACTTACATACTTATATCTTACATGATAGTTATGATGTCACTAAGTGATAAGAAACTATTATAGTTTTATGAGATCAATCATATATACAAAATGTTATATAAGGATTGAATACAAAAATCTTAAGGAGATGGGAATGAATACAGAGACCCACATCCAGATATCACACAGAGAATGAGAGACCATGGAACACTCTGCTATCAAATCCCTTTCTCCCAGAGCTTAGGGGACCCTGAGGAAGAGGAGGCAGAAAGAGTGTCAGAGCCAGAGGGGATGGAGGACACAGAGAAAACAAAGTGCTCTGAATTAGCATGAGCAAATCTCATATGAACTCACTGAGACTGAAGCTGCATGCACAAGGCCTTCACTGGGTCTACTCCAGGTCCTCTGCATCTTTAGTGGGCCTCCCAAGAAATGTTTATATGGATTCCTGAATGTGGGAAACTAACATGGTCATATACACCCACATAAAGCTGGAGAAAGCTTAAAAAAGGTTCTAGAGCACAGAAATGGAGCCAAAAGCAGCTTCAGTTGTGTCTCTCAAAGAACTGTGGTAAGGAGACTGACTTACAAAATGGTGAGTTTGCTGCATGCAGCTTAAGCTGCAAAAAGGCAGGTTCCTGAAGTCTCATGGGAGCCTTGATGTAAGCAACAAGCTGCATATGATGGATTTAAGGTTTCTGTTTATATGGACCTAAAGGGAACAGAGTCCAAGATGGCTTCTTAGTAGCAGAGTTTTCTTGGGTCAGCTCTGTTTGCTGGAGGTGAGCAGAGGCATGGCTTTTTAAAGAGAGGCTTCCTGACTCAGTGTTTGTGCCAAAAACACTTTCGAATCTTTTAAAAGGCCCTGCTGCCAAATACTTAGATGGAGTTCATGAGCAGCAGATAGCAGTGCTTTACTTGGTGATTATATGGACCCTAAAATTCCCTGGAGTGGTAATTGTGTCTCCTACCAGTACCTCTGCTAAAAGCTAAACTCTCTATGACGTTAGACTAGGAGCAGGGTGGAGCCAATCATCCACCTTATCAAAGCCTTTAATCTTAGTCACACTTTAGCAGATTAAAGGCGTGGTCAGAAACAAAGAAATAGAGGGAGCTGGGTGGAGTTAGCCACCCTAGCCAAGCAAAGGTGTAGTCCGAAACAGAAAAAGATAAGAGATAAGAAATATACAGTAGAGAAAGATTTTTTTAAAAAAACCTCTAAATGTTTTATAGTGTGTTAAAAAAATATACATGGGCTTGAGAAAGGAAAAAGGAAAATATAAAGTTCTTAAAAAAGAAAGAGTAAAACATAAGCCTTATAAAGATGAAATTATAAAGAGTGTCTAGATACTGTATGTTATTGTCTTGTCTTTAAGTTTTTAGATTGCAAATAAAATAATAAAAATTGCTAAAAGACATTTGATTATAGATGCTGCTAGACTAAGCCAATGTATATATTTGGTAAATGAGTTAACTTTAAAATTGAAATAAAAAGATATGGTACTTTGGAGAAGAGGTTTTCTTTTTATTTACACAGAAAATGATTGGTTGTGGATTAAATCTGAGTTAAAATAGAAACCAGCTTTGATCAAGGAGGACCCCCTGAAAAGTCTCCAATGGAAACAGATGGCCCAGGTGATCCAGCATTTCAGAGCACCTCTATTGCAGTTTCCTCTGAGCTCTGCATTCAAAACACCTTCAAGGAGACTGACTGGAGATGACCCAGCCTTAAAGACTACCCCACTAAAGACTTGCCCATAATCCTAAATTTTTCTTTGGGTCCCCATAAGGTTACTAGTGCCCCCATTTAGCAGGAAGAAGCCTAGAGAATTCCGCCCACATTCCTATAAGTGGATTATGGATATTTCTCTTTGTTTACAGTGTTGGCTACAAGTTGTTATAAATAATGATGAAGAAATGATACAAAAGAAATTAGATTTGGGGTTCTTGTTTTAAAAAGAAAAAAAGAGGAAATATAGTGGGACTATGTTCTGTACATTGTAAATATTTGTTTCTCCTACTGGCAATTGGCCATAAGGCAGACAGGAAGTGTGGGTCGGACTACCAGACTAAGACAACTCTGGGAAGAGGAAGAATAAGATATGCTAGCAGTCGTAGAGGAAAGAACAGGATGCTGCTCTGAGAAAAGGTATCAAGCCACATGGCTAAACAGATTAATGAAATGGGTTGAATTAAGATGAGAGAGTTTGCTAGCAACATACCTGAGCTAATAGGCTAATCAGCATGAAATTAATGTAAGCTTCTGTGTGATTATTTGGGGCTAAGAGGCAGCAGGGCTGCAAGTGGGTTCGAACCTTGGAGGTAGGCTGGAAAGGCTAGGCCAGAAACTTCATATTACAGGGCAGGGTATTTTGTATTCAAATCCTAACATTCTGCCCTTAGAAGCTTATGTCTATCTTCTAATGAAAAATTTAGTTAGTTCTTTTTCAAGGGTCTCCATAGTATCAGCAGTTTCACTGTGCAAATCCAAAGTCACCTCTACAGAAGTTCTAAGCTGGGAACCTCTGTGAAAAAATATCAACAAATGAGGTGTATGTTTTAAAAACAATGGGGACCAGTGTGATGGTTTCAGTAATCAAAATGCTTGCAAGTATAAACCTGAGGACCCGAGTTCAGTCCTTGGAACCCAAAGGCAGAAGGAATCAGTTCCACAAATTGTCCTCTGACCTCTACATGTACTATAACCTATCTCTGTCCACACATCTCTCTCTCTCTCTGTCTTTGTCTCTCTCTCTCACATATACAAATTAAAACATAAAAATTTAAATAGGGTAATTGGAACATAAAAAGAGTGAGACTAAAGCATGACTTTTGCCCTGCAAGGCAAACTATTCTGTAGCTCTATGTATTGCATCTGAGGTGTTATGGGTTGTGATGTGATGGGCAGCCCTGTCTCTGTGGTCTTGTCCTTTGTAGTCCTCATGGCTCTTCTAGCAGGCTGGGTCTGCATACTGACTACAGCTTTCTTCAGAAGAGTTGATGTTCCTGCCATCTCAAACATCCCAGAGTCTCCACTACAGCTTTGGTTTTTTTTTGTGTGCATTACTATATCCAGGGTTCTGACCCTGCCACACACTGCCTGACCTCCTTAGGCCTTCTCTTCAAATCTGAAGGAAGCCTTCTTGACTTCACAAGGTTTGCATTTTGCATACCTGAAAAACCAGCATAACATGGAGAATGCCAGTGCTTCAGGAAGACTGAGAAGGAGAAACTTCTCTACAAAGTTCTGGGCAACAGAGCAGAATATCTCTTTTCTCAAATTAAGACTTTCAGATAAGTTTATACCTCTACTTCTTCCTCTATTTCTCTCTGAAAACTTACCTCAGTGCTGGAGACATCTATGCTACCACCTGTGTGTTTTACTGCCTTGAATTTTCCTCCATCTGATAAACAATTTATCACCTTTAGATTCAGTCTCATACAATGTCTTAGAGGGGAATGGACAATATGTGAACATGGTTGTGTGTGTGCCAGGATCTAACACAAATGGCTTTCAGTCCCATTTCCAACCAAGTCCTCATTTCTATATAAAACTTCATGAACATGACCTTTACCATCTGCAACTTAAGGTGATTAGTACAGGAGCAGTAACCGTGTTAGGATTGTCTACAGTAGTGATTCTCAACCTTCCTAGTGCTGTGAGCCCTAATACACTTCCTCACATTGTAGTGACCCTCAACCATAAAATTATTTTTATTGCTACTTCATAACTGTAATTTTGCTACTGCTATCATAATGGAAATATCTGTTTTCCAATGGGCTTAGGTGACTTCTCTGAAAGTGTTGTTTGATGAAAAGGGGTCAAGGCCCATAGGTTGAAAATAACTGTACTAGAGGAAATGAATTTACAAAATAAGTATATATTACAAAAGAAATTTATTAGGATGGTTTACACAATACATGCTGGGTAGACCACTACTGGCTGCACACTGAAAAGGCTGACAACACCCAATAGTTGCTCAGTTCACGATGCTGGATGCCTCAGTAGCCATGTCACATCTGGTTCTGAAGGACTGGAGAGCTGCTGGTCCTCAGTGCACACTGGAAGGCTGAAGAAACTGGGTTCTGATGCTGGTGAAAAATGGCAGCACATTGGCTGCAATCAGGCAGATACACTCACCAGCAAGGGGCAAATGTGGGCAAACAGCTACAGCTTTTCTTTTAGAGTTCATCTCTAGGCAACAGAGTTCAACTCTGCCATCCACTTTAGGGAAGGGCCCTTTCCCTCAGTTAATCCTTTTGGGAGGCAGGTTTACAGGGCCACCCCAAAGCAGATTTTAGTTGAATTCAGATCTGGTCAAATTAATAACCAAAATTAACCATCACAGCAAACAGGGAAAGGCCCACTTTGAATGTGGGTGGCGCCAACTAAAGAACAAAAGCAGCAGGAGGAGGCTAGGCAGCGAACTCGTGCTTCATTCTTGATCAAATGTGTCCAGCCCCACCATTGTTTGTTCTTAATGTTTTTGAGACAGCTTTATGTACGCCACTCTGAAATCACTGTATAACCTAGGATGATCTTGAACTTCTGATCCTCCAGCCTTCACTTCTTGAGTGCTGGGATTTGAACCCAGAACTTTATGCATTGCAAACAAACTCTACACATTGAACAACCTCCTCAGCTATTCTGAAAAGAATCTAAAAAAAAAGTTTCACAATTAATTGTTTTACGAAATATATTACTGGGCTTTCCAGTGACTAATGCACAATTGGCAGGATTTGGAGGGGTCAGTGATGGGTGTGCAAATGTCACTTGGATGGCCAATGGAAAAGTGTTGATGGGCGTAGGCTGGACTTAGCATTTCTTGACAACTGTAGTCATCATCGAGATAAATTTTTCCTTAGTCTTACATTTTCCTTGGACTTACAGCCAGATGTTCCATGCCCATCTAGGTAATCAGATGCAAATGAAGAAGGTACATGACTTCTAGAAACACCATTCAAGGGGACAAGTATGGCTTTTCCCTTTCTTTCCTGTAGGCTGGGACAGAAGCAGAGCAGCCATGATGGATCAGGAAGTGACCTAGGGAATGGTGCTCGTTATCTATTGATACAGAACAACTTACTTCACAAGTCAGCAGCTTAAGAATACTGCTGTCCAGCTTCTGGACTCATGAATTCCGGGAATGGCTTTCACTCAGTGGTTCAGGCTCAGAGTCTCCTGATGTTGAGTTCAAACTCCTGGCCAGGACTCCAGTCAACTGAAAGCTCAAAAGAGCTGAGATCTTTTCCAAGAGGGCTTAGTCACATGGCCATTGACGTAGTGAGTCTGTGATGACGGTGGTGACAGGCGTTCCTCACCTGTGGGATACTGCCATGGGACTGCCTGTTGACAGGCAAGAGACTAGGGAAGAAGTCACAGTAATTTCTATGACTTCGTTTTATAATGTCACATCATAAAAGCCATATGCTACTAAGTAAGTAGCTCAATGGACCAAGCAGTGCTCAGTTAAGAATGGAACCACTGCCCCCTCTTGAGCAGGTTCCATCTTTTATGGGCAGAGATGTTGTTCCTTCTTCCCCAAAGATCCACATCATGTGAGGCTGTTACCTCACATGAGATAAAGGGCTTTGAGAGACTTCAGGATCTTCAGATAAGATTGTCTGGGAGTCGCTATGTACTTAAGAGTCCTTTTGACATCAGGGAGGGTCAGAATAGGAAAGTGAAGCCAAGAGTAGGTCAGAATGAATTGGCCAATCAATGTGGATAGCCTGGACTGACCCTTTCACAAGGGGTGCACATCAGATTGCCTGAATATCGGGTATTTACATGATAACACCTAACAGTGGATAAACTACCACTATATACATTGCTACAGAAGTAGCAATGACAATAATTTTATGGCTGGGGGGGGTCATCACAACCCGAGGAACTGGATTAAAGAGTTGCAGCATTAGGAAGGTTGAGAGTCACTGGCCTAGAGCCTGGAGCCACGTCTTCCAGAAGAACTACCCCTTTTGATTTTATCCCTGTAAAACCCATTTTGGACTTTTGACCTCTAGAAATGTTAGATAATAAATTTGTGTAGTTTAAGCCACTAAATTTGTAGAGAATTGGTTTTAAACAGCAATAATATTTGTGGATCTAGTCTAAAACCACCACTGTCTAGCCTCTGGCCACAAATTATGTTTAGTTTCCCCACATGTAAAATAAACTCACCCTCCAACAGCCCCAGAGTCTTATCCCTTTATAGCATCAACCTGTGTCTTCTAAATAGATAGAGGAGCAGAAGATTATGTTTCCTGGGTCTACTTCCTTATACAGAGCCACTCAAGTACAAAACTCTCAATCTGAACTTCAGTAAACCTAGGTTGGCAAGGCAGTGAGACCAGGGATCTGCCTCCACCTTCTAAGTACAAAAGGTGCCCCCAGGCATGTATGTTCTGGGGCTCAAACTAGGGTCCTCCTGTTTTCGAGGCAAGGATTTTCTGATCAAGCCATCTTCCAAGCTCCTTTTTGCATTGTTTTGTTTTTAAAGACAGGTATTACTATGTAGCTCTGGCTAGCCTGGACCTCATTAAGTAGTCCAGCCTAGCCTTTAATTCATAATTCATGAAGTTTCTGTTTCCCAAGCGCTAGGACACAGCCGGCATCACCAGGTTCAGTTCCTTCTAAGTGTTCCTGGCAATAAAATTTTTGGAAAAAAATGTTAATCTCATTTAAATCTTACTGAATTCCAGCCCATAAGAATAAAGTTAGTCTCACAAATCTATTTAAGAAACATTTCTTTACTGTGGACTTCTGCTGATAAGGAAAGATTTTATGCTTCCTTAGAAGCTAACTAGTTTTTAATAAAAAGTCCCAGAATACACAATGGGGAAATGGCAATCAATCTCTTCCATAAATGCTGCTGAGAAAAGTGGATATCTACATACCAGAGAAAGGAATTGGGCCCTTATAACATATTTAAAAAAAAAGCTAGCTGAAAATGTATAAAATACTTGACAGTAGATCAGCAACTGTAAAACTTCTAGAAGAGATTAGGAAGTTCCATGACATTGGCCCCAGGCAAAATTTTGCACTTGACCTTGAAAGCAGAGGCAACAAAAGCAGGAATAGACACATAGGATATTAGCAGCTGGAAAGTGTCTTTCATAGAAAGCAAAGGCTAAGCTATAACCGAAAAGGTGGGAAAATATTCGCAAGACAGATTTCTGATAAGGGCTTTACAGCCCAAATATATAAGCAGTTCCAACAACTCAATAGCAAGAAAGAAAACAATCTAATAAGAACAGAGTGAAGGCCCTGGTGAACCCACCCATGCCCTGGTTAAACTCACTGGGCCATACAACCAAAAGACAGAAAGGGACTTGGGGGTTGATGGAGGTGGGAGGGAGAAAAGAGGAGGTAGGGGGTGGAAGGCACTATGTATGTGTATGAAGTTGTCAAAGAACACATTTAATAAACAATAAAAACTAGATCTTTTCATGTGTGAGAAAAATGCCTAAAGGCTCGTAAACATTTCCTGGAAAGAAGAAAGGCTGACAGACATCCAAAAAACATTTAACATCATACCTCATTAGAGAAAAACAGAAAATAGAAAACAGTGAACTATCACTTCATATTTGTTAGAACACAAATTACAAAAAAGGCAAATGGTAAGTGTTGGTGAGATGTAAGACAAGGTTTTATCAATTTGTCATCAAGTAGTGATATCTGGGAAGAGGCAATAATCAATTGGGGAACTGCTAGGAAGAGTCCCACCTGAGAAACTGCCTCCATCTGACTGGCCTGTAGGCATGTCTATGGGGGCATTGTCTTGATCACTTCTTTTTTTTTAACTTTATTTATTTATTTATTTATTTATTTATTTATTTATTTATTTATTTGCCTTGGTGTTTGCCTGGAACTGGAACTACAGACAGTTGTTAGCTGCCATGTGGGTGCTGGGAATCGAACCCGGGTCCTCTGGAAGAGCAGAGGGTGCTCTTAACCGCTGAGCCATCTCTCCAGCCCCTTGATCACTTCTTAATTGACAGAGGAGGGCCTAGCTCACTGTGGGCGTGCCATCCTCGAGCCGGTGTTCTGAGTAATATACGAAAGGTAACTGAACGAGACTAAGGGGAAGCAGGCCAGTTAGCAGCATTCCTTTGTGGTCTTGGCTTCAGCCCCTGCTTCCAAGTTCCTGCATAACTTCATCAACAATGGAGCATGATGTGAATAGGCAAATAAACCCTTTCCTTCCGAGGGTTCATTTGGTTAGTGTTTTATCATAGTAACATAAAGTATATAAGCACTCTTGTATACTGTTGGTGGGGATGTAAGTTACCATAGCTGTCATGGAAAAAGTATGGAGTTTTTTTTTTTTTTTTTTTAAAAAAAACAAAAAATAATTATTATTATATGATCTAGAAATTCCAAGGGAAAACAAATCAGTATATCAAAACAGCTACACAGCCATGTTTATTATTGTATTATTCATGACTGCCAAGATATGACAGGAGTATCTGCCAATAGATGAATGGATAAGGAAAATGTATACATTCATAGCTAAAGATTATTTTTGCCTTAAAATAGGAAATACTATATGCAACAAAATGGATAGGCATTTTGCTACAGGAAGTAAGTCAGGCTCAGAACAAACACTGAATGATATATGTAGAATGTAATAATAGATGTCTTGAAGTAGGTAATAGATTGTCCAAGAATGGGACCGAGTAGGAGCAGGGGGATTGCTCAAAGGGTACACTATTGTTTGATGTTGGGTAGCAGGTGCTGCAGTAGAGAAGTCACCAACATGCCAAGCCTTCATTTTTCTGAAGGGGCAGAGGGGTACAGCCTTCTTGGAAAAGACAAGAAGCTAGTTCACTCCAGTTATTTTATTCAAAGATATACAAGGTTAGTAGGGGATGGGAAAGGATCCATGTACCAAAGTCACCTTGCTCTTGCTGCCCATGAGAGCAGGCAAGCCACACAAATCTCAGTCCCTTTTGATTATGGCCAGTCATGAACAAAACTAAGAACTGTTTGCCAGGAGTCTCAGGACCAAAGCTGGTACAGCTCCAAGCTCTCACATCGCACCAAGTGCAGACTCCAGAGAGACAGCATTTCTTCAGGGTTAGACAGTCTCAGAACAATCTCTCTGACTCTACAGATGAACCAAAACATAGCAAAAGCTTTGTGGAAACATTTCTCTCAAAGCTATACAAAGCTTTTACTTTACATATCACTACAGCACCAAGTTTCCACTAGATAAAAGGGATACAATTTGAAATCTATGGTGTAACATGGTTACTATTTTATGTATTCAGTTACTATTATGTATTTTATGTTTAAAAACTAGGGGTAAATTTCAAATGTGAAGTGACGACTATGTTAGCAAGTTTGATTCAATTTATTCTCAGTATGTATATTAAAGCACACCTTACCTCATAACATAGTGCTATGGCTTGTTAACTTATGAGCTGTTAATTTAAAAATAAATAAAATAACTAAATGTTTACAAAGCAGTATTTTAAGACAGAAATGGGTATTACCGAATGAATGAAATCCTGGAACAATTGCTAAGTACCACAGGTGTTATTTTTAAATTCTTGTAACTTTGGAAGAAGGGAAAAACAAAAGAGCCTAAGAGATTTGTTTGTTGTACACAGTAGTGACAGAATTTGAATTGTATGCATCTTTCCAAGGCCTGTGCTGCTCACTCCAATGCACAGAAGGGAGAATTCAGTTTGGGTTAACAGTATGAACAAATTCACTGATGTATTCAGAAACGTAAGATACTTGAAGGCCAGCCAAATGGCTCAGAGAGTGAAGGCAGCCAGCCCTGATAACGTGAGTTCAATACTTGGAATCCACATGATGGAAGAAAGAACCTACTCCTTAAATTCTTTTCTGATCTCCACATGTAGCATGTGTACCACATCCCCCTAAAAAGTGAGAATATGTAAAAAAGTTTTTGTTATTGTTGTGTTTTTTTTTGTTTGTTTGTTTGTTTTAAGATTCTGTCAAAACATTCCTTACTTCACAGAATTTACAAATTCAGTGTGGCCCAAAAAAACATTTATATCTACAGAACTGGATTTTGTACACTTTAGGGATATAAGAGCGACGGAAGTCACCACGTTGTGTCTTCCTGCTGGCATCATTTCATCTGCAGGACAACCGTCCCCCTCCCCAAATGCTTCCACAAAGGAAGCAGCTGTGCCTAATTTAAGCAAGATAGTGAGACAAATGACTTTGAGTTGCTGTCCAGGAGAACAGGAGGCATGGAAGATGCTAGAAGGGAGGATGGAAGTAGTCACACGACGGACAGAAGACAAACCTGAAGTTGGGGACAAGCCTCAGGGGGACAGAGAGCACCAGAGAATGACAGAAGGCTGAGCAGTAGGCAGCTGGGACGGCAGTCGGAGGACAATCTCCCAATGGTGTCCACGACCGGCTTCGGTTGGATCGGGTGAGGTCACAGGCCCTTGTGAGGTGTGGGGATGCGCGTGCCACCTCAGTGCTTCCTAGGAGGCGCCCAGGTGGCAGATGCTCGCCAGCTCAGCCGCTTACCCGGAAAGCCTGGGAGGACGCCTGACCACTCAAGGCAGTTCCATGGGCGGAGCTTCGGGCTGATCAGGTGATCTAGGGGGCGGGGCCTCGCTGGGAGGAGCGCACCGAGGGCGCAGAGTGGAGGACTCAAGTGCAATGGTGGGGCAATTCTGAGAGCTGGGTTTAGAGGACAGTAGTAGGACCCTCAGGTGACAGAGCTGCAGAGTCGTGATAGTCGAGAAAGCTGAAGAGAGAAAGCAATGCTAAAGGAGAAAGCAGACCTCAGTATAACTGGATGAAGGAACATTCCAGAAAGGTGGAAAGGCATCCAAGTGGTTGTCCTACTTACATGGAGACTTAGTGGCTGGGAATCTTGCCCACGCCTTCAGCTGTACGGCTGTTAGATCATTTGTTATTATATTAAGGAAGTTTTTTTGTGTTTCCGCGTCTATTCCATTCTCAAGGTTTTACCTCACAAAGGCAGGGTGGGGATCCTCCACAGTATAAGATCTTGTGTGAGGTGGAGGCTCTATGGTTAAGCAAATATAATAAATGGAGGTTAATGTTTGAATATGCATCAGTGGCCTTAGCCAAAGTAAGATTCGGTCTGCAATTGTGGAAATCTGTCCTAGAACATCAATACTTCACAAAAGAAAAAAAAAAGTCACTGACAGTTGCAACAAACATGTAATACAACTAACGGTGTAAAGAATAGCTCATCAAATATGGGTGGGATATTAGTTAAAAACATTGTGGATTTAAAAATGTTGGTTATTAGATTTGTATAGCATTAAAGTCTTTAACCTGGTGTGAAGCCAGGTTAAAATACCTTTTGTTTGCAATGACATCGACTCATCACCCCATTTTTTCCCCAAAAGTCTTAAAATCATGTGTATATATGTGTCTATGTGGGTTTATGAATGTGAATGCAGTGACCGAGGCAACTGAAAGAGAGCATGAAATTTCATGAAGCTGGAGTTGTTGGCAGTTGTAAGGTGCCTGACATAGGTGCTGGGAACCCAACTTGGGTCCTAAGAGCAAAATTTGCTATGAATCTCTAAGCTATATCTTCAGGCCCATGCAATATTATGAGGCAATATTATTTGTTACAGGAGACCAAGAGTTTCAGAGCTAAATCCAAAGTTCTAGTCTCTCTGTTTGCTGGTTGTATGTTTCTTTAAAACAGTGACAATGGCAATTCTTTTAAAAGTAATTGTGTGGACTATGCAAAATAATTCATGTCATTGTGTTTATCTTAATGTCTAGCACATACTAATCACCCAGTAACATCGTGGCTGTTCTAGTACTTTTTCATCTTAGGGTGTCTTTGAATAAATATAATTGGGCTTCTCTTATATGTCATTTGAGATATATCTCTTTACTTCTCTGAATACTAAAAATGTAAACTTGAGAAGCTGGGTGATCTCTAATTTATCATCTATTAGCTGTTTTTTCCTAGTTTTACCCACCAGCCTTTATTGATACTACTTGTTAGGCATTGCATAACTCTGAGCGATACATTGACGAGGCAACTTCAAGCAAATAAATATAATCCCTTTGTCTTTTAAACAGAAGTATGATCTTTTCTTTCTTTTTTTTTCTGTTTATATTTTATCAGGAAATCCTTTTATATTATTGCTCATTAATATTCATTCACCAAGACCTTTGAGTCCTGAGGGACAGAATTTACTTCCAAACAGAAAAATGGAGAAAACACATTTGTTTTGCAAGGTAAATTATTCATGACAGTTTTTAAAAAAGATGTCTTCTCCTTTTAAAATTAGTTTTATGATTGCTTATTATTCATGATTGTTAAGTATTTAGAGAGTATGAGGTTCTGATGACTGATGACTTTTGAGCTCTTTTAGCAGACATATGTTGGACTAATTCAGCAATAATACATATCAAGAAAGCTTCTAAGGCATATCATGGGATTCTATATACAGAAATTAACATATAATATAGTGTATTTTCTCTTTGTGGTATGATAATTTTTAGGTGATCAGGTAATTTAAGCATTTGTCAAAGTGGCTTTGCATCCCCACCACTGTTAGGTGGGGTGGGTCTCTATTAGCCCCTCACCCTTCTGTGACTGGATGTGGACAGATTCAACCTTGTAGGTAATCACAACTGCCGTGAGTTCCAGAATCCTACAGCTGAACCATGCCTGCACATCCCAGTTCCACACCACTTGCTCCCTTCTTCTGGCTTTTTAGTTCCTTTAAATTCTTCTTCTCTGATGGTCCCTGAGCCATTTATGGTTGGACATCTGTCTTAGTTACTGTTCTGCTGCTGTGAAGAGACACCATGACCAAGGCAACTGTTAGCAAAGCAAGCATTTGATCTGGGGCTGACTGACAACTTTGGAGGGGAGTCCATGGTCATGATGGGAGACAGGCAGGCATGACCCTGGAGCAGTAGCCGAGAGCATTACATGCTGATCCATTGATAGCAGGTGCAGGGGACCGGGAGACAGACAGATACTGGGCCTGGTGTGGGGTTTTGAAATCTCACAGCCCACTCCCAGTGATGCACCTCCTCCAAACAAGGACACACCTACTCTTACAAGGCCACACAGCCTGATTCTCCTGAAACAATTTATCAATTGTTATAAGCATGCAAATATAAAAGCCCATGAGGGTCATTCCCATTTAAACCACTGTAGCATCCCATAGTTGTTTGTATTTTGATTAGCTATTTATATTTTGGCTAGTTTTGACTACTTATGACTAGCTATATTTATATTATGCCAAGTTATAGTCACCACTGACCACTGTAAATAGAAGTTTCTCTTATCAAAGCTAGTGGCACTTTCCTATGGGCATAAACATAGTTATTTAGGAAGCAGTTTGTTGGGCACATCATGTCCATTGAGTGAAACAGCTTCCCCAATATGACTTATGACCCTCCCAGCTTTTGGCCAGCCTTACAGTTAGACTTGTGAATCTCCTTTTATGGAGCGGGCATCAGATCCAATCAGAAAGCAGTTAGTTATCCCCACAATTAGTCGGCCATTACTTTACCTGTGAGATCATCTTGCCTGACCAGTCAGTATCGTTGCATCCAGGGGCCACAGCCAAGTGAGGCAGTTGCTGACAATCTCTCCCAGCAGCCTGCATAGTAGCTTCTAACACTGTTGGGGCTAGTCAGGGGAACACCCAGCTGAGTTGCAGCTTAATTTTCCTATGTGTGTAGCATCTTTAGCAATAGTCTTACTAGCTACTTCTGGTGACAATAGTCATGGAAATTGTTGGCATTATATATTATTACAAGTATAGTCACCATGCAGTCAGTACATTAGAGTATTAAAACATTCCTTCAGTTTAAGTGAAAATCTGTCCCCTTTATCCTGATCTCCTCTTTCTCTACTCTCCCTCCTTCTTATCAGTCTGTTTCTATTTGAGAATTTCGTGCATGCACACATTGTAACTTATAGTTATCACCCTTTCTCCCAGCTCCCCCTGGTCTCTCAATATGCCTCCATCCTAACTTCATGTAGATTTTGACTTTTAATAGCATACTGAGTTCTGTTAGTGCTGCCTCGAGGCAAATGGGTGTAGTGAGCTGCCAGAACCTTTAAAAAATTCACTTTGTGTGTGTGTGTGTGTGTGTGTGTGTGTGTGTGTGTGTGTGTGTGTACGTGTACATGTGCATGAGTGCAGGGGTCTGCAGAGGCCAGAAGACAGCACTGGATATCTTAGAGCTTTAGTTATAGTTATTGAGAACCTATTGATATGAGTGCTAGAACTTGAACTTGGGTCTCTGCAAGAGCAATGTCTATTCTTAACTTCTGAGCCTTCACCCCAGTTGCCTGACACACTTCTTGATAAGTGCTTTTCTTTTCTATTTTTGTGAGACCAACACCTTGAATTCCACATAGAACCAAGAGCTTACATTATTTATTTCTCCACGCCCAGCTTATCTAAGGTAGCATATGTATGCCTTCCAGTTTCCTTCATACTTTTGCAAGTGACAGGATTTCTATTTAAGTATGTATGGCATTGTACTGTGTCTATTATGTATTTCCTTGACAATTGGTACACAACTTAGGTTGATTCTTTATCTTGGTTATTATGAGTCCTGCTAAAACGAGCATAGAGTTACTGATACCTCTTCAATACTTTGATTTTAGTTTTTCCTGAGTTGCTGTGTTATGTAACAGTTACATTTGAGGAACATCTATAGTATTTTCCAAATTGGCTGCATCAACTTATGTATCCACCATTGTTGTGGAATATTATTTTAGCTGTGTAAAATGTGTTACGTTTGTTTTTGTTGCCTTTGTTAATGATGCAAAGATATGTTACATTTATTTGATTAAATAAAATTAACCTGGGGTCAGAGACTGAGTCGGCAACTAGCTGATAGGGAGTGGTAGGGAGGAACTAAGTGTATTGAGGGTTCTTTAGTGGGGGTCTGAGCAGAAGGATGCCCCTTTTCTGGGGAGATGAGAGCTAGGAAAAAGGTGAGCTACTTGCTATTAATTCTCCCTGAGCTAGCAGGGTTTCACCACAACCTTTGAATCCTGAGTTCTATAGAGAATAGAGATTTAGATAAAGTTTCCTTTAGTAGCCATGATAGAGCCAATGCCTGAGGGAACAGAATTCCTGACAGACTGAAGCCTTTTTGGTCAAGCTGCTGTTGGTAGCTGTGGTGTTACAATAATTACTTGGAACAACAGTTACTTAAGGTACAGCCATTGTATTAAATGCAAAACAACATTTGGCCCACCCAATGTGGAGCACCAAAATGTAGTTGGTTCCTTTATTTTTTAATTTTTAGGGGCCCTACCTGGCTACCAAATGAATACCCAGAGACTTATTCTTACTTATGGACACCCAGCCTTACTTTGGGTTGTTTCTAGTCAGCTTTTCTAACTTAAATTATTCCATTTCTCTTTAATTATGTTTTCCCTCTGGGCTTTTTACCTTTCTTTATTCTACATATCTTTCTTTTTCTCTCACTCTGTGCCTGGCTGAGTGGCTGGCCCCTGACCTCCTTTCCTTCCCCTTTCTCACTCCTTGCTCTTTTCTTGAGCCTAGATTTCTCCTCTTATCTATTCTCCCTGCCCATTCCACTCTCCTGCTAGCCATTGGCTATTCAGCTCTTTATAGATCAATCAGATGTTTTAGACAGGCAGAGCAGCACAGCTCTACAGAGTTAAACAAATGCAATATAAAAGAATGAAGCATATCTTTGCATCATCAAAAAAACTATTCTATAGCATAAACAAATGCAACACGTCCTAAACTAATATTCCACAGCATACCATCACAGTGCCTACATTCTCTTTTCTCTACATTTTGGTCAATCTTTTTGAAAACAGCTATTTGTGATGGTTAGGGATGTCAACTTGACAGAATCTAGAATCACTAGGAATTCTGCCAGCATCTTTTTTTGTATCTATTTATTTTTTATTCTTTGAAAATTTTACGTATGTGTGCACTATATCTTGGTCATATCTGCTCAACTGCCTTCCTCCTGCTCCCCAGGGGCTCTGCTACATATCACCCTCCAACTTCATGTTGTTCTGGGCACTTAGAGCCTATTATGGTTCCATATGAATTTTAGGATTGTTTACATTTCTATGAAAAGTAAAATTTTAATTTTGATCATTTTATTAGCTCTATAGGTTGCTTTGTGTAGACACAATATATGTCCTTCCAATTTATGAGCATAGTTTGTTGATTTATTTAGTTTGTCTTCACTTTCGTTCTTTTCACATTTACTTATTTCATGTATACAAATGTTTTGTTTGCATGTCTGTATGTGCACCACGTGATTTCCTGATGCATGAGGGAGTCAGAGGATGGCACTGGATCTGCAGCTGGAGTTATTGTTGGTAGTGAGTCACCAGATGGCTGCTGGGAATTTGTAAAAGCAAAAGTGCTCTAAAGTACTGGGCTATTTTCTCCAGCCCCTTCTTGAGTTCCTTTTATTGTTCTGTTTTCATTGTGTCATTGTTACCATCCTAATAGGCATTTAGTAGCGTCTTTCTTAACTTGCTATTTCCTAAAAACACCATGTTGGACATTTTTTCATTAGCTTATTTGATATCTGTACATGTTGGGGCCAAAATTTGTTCAGAATTCTTATTCATTTCTAAATTGGCCTTCACATATGTGACAAGGATGAGTGCATCTGCATGCACACATATGTCTATACACACATACATGTGACATGCACAGTTTTTTGTATATTTCAGAATAATAATACTTCATCAAATGTGTCCTTTGAAAATACTTTCTTCTACTATCTGACTTATTCTTTCAATCTCTTGATGGTGTTTCTCAGAGAGTAGATGCTTTTTAGTTTTTAATGGAGTGTAATTTATATTTTTTTCTTGGATGGACCATGCCTTAGGTTATTTCTGAAAATAGAAAATAGTTATTTTTGTGATAAAATGATTGTTTTAAAAACATGATAAAAATTTGCACCTATATATCTATTGATGAATGTTGTATATTTTATAATTACACAATATATTAAGGGATATATATTCCTTTAAAATAATAATGCTTGAATGAATAAGATTCTTTTAAAACCAAGCTACCTTTAGTTAAATGTTACATGTATGTGGGAAAGACTGTGCTTGATTGTGACTCTTGATTATCCTCAGACAGAGGAAAGCATCGATGTGTCACTTCATGACTCTAATTCTTTCACAACTAACTTGTCATCAAGAAGTATTGAAAGTAAGAAATGCAGCAAAATTTCTAAAACATCAGGGAAGAAAAATTCATCTGAAAGTAAAGGTTTAATCCCAGAATATAAAAAAATGTAAGTTAAAAACTTTAAATTTACACTATGAAATCATTCTTTGGCAAGTTTAAGAAATCCAGCCCTGCAACTTATGTGATCTAACAGGATTGTGCATATCTGTGGTCATTCTTTTAGGAACATAGTTTTAACTGTTGCACAGCTGTTCTACCTTCAGGTACAGCTACATGACCGTCTAGACAGTATCACTGAGTTCCTGTTTAGTTAGGA
>PVIH01004181.1:119176-145449 GCA_004025045.1 Sigmodon hispidus
CCTTCTTCTTTTTCTCCTCCTCCTCCTTCTCTCTTCCTCTTTCTCTCCCTTTTGTTTTTGTTTTTGATTTTTTGAGACAAGGTTTCTGTTTGTAGCCCTGGCTATCCTGGAACTCACTTTGTAAACCAGGTTGACCTTAAACTTGCAGCAATCTGCCTGCCTCTGATTCTGGAATTAAAGGCATGCCTGATTTATTCTGGAATTTTGTACATACCTAGGCAAACAGTCTTTATTTTTTAATATTTCTTAAAGGCAGAGAATGAAAAAGTGTTTGTTAGAAGAAATATTATGAGAAAATGTTTGAGGTTTATCTCATTTTTTTTCTACCAACTAAGTTCTGGTCTAGTGGATGGTGAAGTTAGAATTTACTTGTATATTGTAATGGAGAGTCAACTGAACTCAAATTTCTCTACTGCAAGTTTGTGTTTCTGTTTTATTTAATACAACCTTTTGAGCACTATTTACATTTGTAATATAACAAAGAGAAAGGCAGTTATCTCTGGGAAACCACATAAAAGTCATCTGGCAAGAGGAAAAGGGTACAAGTGTCTCTTTACTTTGAATTAGTAATATCAGAACATACTTTTGCCTTGGGAGACACAAAGGAATGGGATGTAGGACAAATGTTTTCATTAATTATTTTTATCAGATGATTCACTTTTCCATAAAATGTTGGATGTAATTCATAATTTAAAACGCACTTAAGCTTTAAAAACCAGAAAAGATCAAACCTCTGTAGCTCTGTGGGAGCCATGAGTAAGTCAGAAATAGGAAGTCAGTCTTGTTGAGGATGGAAGGGTTGGGTGTTGGGGAGGCAAAGCAGTAGCAGATTCCAAACTGTGGCCCATGAAGGGGCTATAACATCAGCTCAGGAGGTCCCTCCCTGTCAAGTTTTCTTTTGTAATGAAATAGATAAAAATTAATTGAAGACATTGGAGTGTTTTATTTAAACAACTGCACTTTGTAAAGTAGGTTTGTTTTCAAATATTTGGTTACTTTTTGTGCTTCTATTTCCTAATAGAAAATATATTTTATACTGTGAGTCATAGTCAAACTGTTGAAAACTATTTCCTTTGACGCCAGAGGTCTGCACAGGTGACCAGTCATAGGACAACGTTAGGGAGTTTGTGTGTGTGTGTGTGTGTGTGTGTGTGTGTGTTGGGGGTGGAGAGGATAAGAACAAGGTATTGGGAATCTCAGAATAGGAATTTGGGAGGGTTGGACTTATTGAGAATATAGTATCAAAAAGTAAGAAAAAAGTGGATAAATGATGAAATCTTCTCTTATTTCACAATTTATTTAGGATTAAATTTACCAATAGCTGTAAGAGTGGGAAGTGTACAGGACAAAAATGACCCAACAGTAGCAGGAAAAACAAATAGAAGGAGAGGCTATGTAGATGAAAAGATTTAAAATACATTCCAGCCAAGCACCGGGAACTTAGTGCTTCCCGATAAAGAATTTTGAAGTTCATGATATTAGCAGACAACTGGAAACTTGAACATTAATTCTACATTTGTTGATACTAAGAAATGTCTGTCAGTTTTTATGTGTCATAGTGATGTTTTAAATGTTTTTTAAAGAAAGCATACCTTATAGAGATGTTTATCACAATTGTTACAGATGGAACAATGCTGATGACATCTATGCAGATGCGATTTTGAATTTATAAAGAATGGGAGCAAGAATAAAGAGGCAGTGTAGGCTATTATTTAACCTGGGTGATGGAACATGGGAGGTTAGCATACTATTTGGAAAGGAAAAGGTTGAGAGGAAGATAAAGCCAGAAAACCAACTCAGCAGTTATTCTGATTTCTGTGCCATCTAGATATGAAACATCATTATTCCTGTACAGAGAAGAAAAATCCACTGAGGTTTCAGAATCAAAGAAAATCAAGAAAAAGAAAAGTTTACAAGTACAGTTTCATAGCAAAAGAACTGAGGTAAATGAAAACTTTTTGAAAATTTCCATTTTTGTCCTTTCTCCCCAGATATTCTGTGTTTTAGTTCAAGTGTTGAATGTTACTATTTTAAATATTGCTTCTTCCTTCTCCTTTCCTTTCTGTAACTCTGTGACAGTTAGTGCCAGCTGTCAACTGGATAAAATATAAGATTACCTCAGAGATGGGTTTCTGGGTGTATCTTTGGGGAATTATCTTGATTACGTTGAGATGGAAGAACCATCCACTGTGGCTGCTACCATCGCGTAGGCAGGAAATCCTGCCTAAGTTCCATGTAAAACTGAAAAGGGATAATGAGTCTTCATTTTCTAAAGTATTTTTGTATCTACCTGGTTGAGTGTCTTTTTCAAATCTTTATACATGCTATGGTTAGGTGGTTTGAAACACGAGTTCTAATTGTTATTAAATGAAAACTCAAAGCTAGATATTGGGGAAAAGGCTGGAATATCAGAGAGAGGAAACAGACCACAGTGGAGTCTCACCCAGCCATCTTCCAAAGTCCTCAGCCTGGCTCATTGCTTCTATAGAATCTCACACTGTCTGCCTACGCCTCCTTAAATATTTTCTTTGCCCAGTTCCTTCACTTCTGGATTCAGCTCAGCATCATATCCTAGAATTAAGATTTAAGGTGTGAGTTACTACTGTTTGGTAGTTAGGGCTTGACCTCACAGAAACACAGAAAGATCTCTGTCTCTGGAGTTATGGGATTAAAAGTGGAGGTCACCACTGGGTCTTTCCCGTGCTGGGATTAAAGGTGTGAGTTACCACTCTCTGACCCTCCTCGTTTGACTATGGGTGGATCTATTCTCTGATATTCCAGACTGATTTTATTAAATATAAAACATATTACCACAGTGGTTAATTTGCTCAATTATAAAAATAACCTAAAATAAAATTACTTATATCATTTGAATAACCAGTGGTTCCCCACAGTATTTTGCATATATACCTAAGTCTATATATGAGTCTAATCTGGTAACTGAGCCACATTCTCATTTTGCTTTAGGTTTTTCTGTTCTATAAAATCTATTACAGTAAAAGAATGTTAATTAGAAGGTAATTAATTATAAACTTAAGAAAAATGGTGTTTCCAAGGAATATTAAGTTTTTAGTGCCTGTTAAATGTAATGTAACTACAAAGGGCAGTTTAACACCAGGAGTGTGGGTGAGATGCTGTGGTATGATTATCTTTCAAGATAATCGTTGAAGGATGATTGTTGAAGGATGCTGGGTTTCCAGGATGATGTAATGCACCAGTATACTTACCTTTGCCTCTAGATTGCCTCTCCATCCCTAAAGCAATCAAAGGAGAAGATGCCCGGGAAAGAAAGCACTTTATACAAGTTGCCGCACCAGTTTGGCAGCAGTCAAAAGACTTCATTACCTGTCCGTACACCTTCCTCGACTTTTCGGTATTCAAATAATTGTGTTGTGATTTTTAAATGTGGGACTTGGATTTGGAGTTTCTTTATTATATACAGAATACCAATAACTTGTTTGAATGAAAACACTATGACTAGGCTCTTGCAGGGATGGGAGCACTGTGTGTGTGTGCAGGGGGGGGGGAGGCAGGAGGATTTAGGATGTGTCCTAATTGGCCCCACACCCTGTTTTAATGCTTGTAAAAGTCACATTGCACCTTGGGCCTTCCTTTCCACTTTTTAAATGAGAAGATCTTAAGCTCTGGCTGGCCTTTGTAGACCAGGCTGGCCTTAAATGCAGACATCTTCCTGTCTCTGCCTCTTGAGTGCTGGGATTAAAGGTGGGCACTGGATCCATGTGTGTGTTTGTGCACATACATGTGAGTGACTGTGAGGGCCAGAAGAGGGAGTTACAGGGGACCTGAGCCACCAGATAGGGGTGCTGGATACTAAATGGGTTCTCTGGAAGAGCAGCAGGTGCTCTTAACCACTGAACCATCTGTTCAGCCCCTCACTTTCCATTTCTGTACAAGAATCTTGCATTGTATGGACTCTTAAGATTTCTTCCAACACTAATAATTATGATTTTGGTATTTGTATTTTACAGTAATATTGGATGAATCCTTTTTTCCAGACATTTTATTTATAGGTGATGATAGAACCTGGGGTTTTCTTCTTTTTTTTTTTAACTTTCTTTCTTTCTTTCTTTCTTTATTTGCCTTGGTGTTTGCCTGGAACTGGAACTACAGACAGTTGTTAGCTGCCATGTGGGTGCTGGGAATCGAACCCGGGTCCTCTGGAAGAGCAGTCGGTGCTCTTAACCACTGAGCCATCTCTCCAGCCCTGAACCTGGGGTTTTCTTTCTCTTTTTTTCCTCTCCCTTTTTTCTTTTTCTGTTTAAAGATGTTCTTATTTGTCATATAATACCTTTCTTTGAAGAGTTACTGTGACTTGTATTAAGAACAGGAAAAACTGGACCAGAGTCAGTGGCTCATGAGTTAGGGTTCTTGACAGGGCTGGATTCTGACATAGTAAGAAAGAAGCAAGGGAAGAAATTTGGGGTGAAAATAGCAACTCTTACCATTTGGGAGCTCTTCAACAAAGGCTCTCTTGGCTGAGATTTGTAGACAGGGCCATTGTCCCGTGGTTATAAAGTTAAGGTCAAGGCCAGCATGGCTTTATGGTGAGTCAGATGAAGCCTGGCCAGCTTGGAGTGACTGTGTTTCAACAAAACACCAAGATAAAACTAGGTAAAAATATTTTTTTTTCTGATTTCAGGATATTTATAGGTTTGCTGATATTTTTCTATGGGGTTTTTACAAATGTCCTTTGCTGCTTTCTGATGTGGTCCTTTCTCTGACAGGAAGAAGGAGACATCTAACCTTTCCCTGACGTTATATGAACAAATACCTGAAGGGTACTCAAAATACCAAGAATTAAGTGGTAATAAATTCTAGAATTTGTCTTCCCTCCCTCCCTCTCCCCTCCCTCCTTTTCTTTCTTGTAGAGTCTGTGCAGTCTATACTGGACCCAGACTTGCCAGTCTTCTGCATGCTCGCCATTCCTTTTAACTTTTGACCAGATTTTCTTGTGTTTCCTTTGAGATCTATTCCATACTTATTTTTAATTAATTTAATTTTAATTAAAATTTGCTTCTGTCTTAGGGCTACAATCCTCTCTGAGAGCTCAGTAAAGTACTTACCATGCTAGTATGAAAACATGAGTCAATGCCAGCATTTACATTAAAAGGCCGGCATGCTCATGGGTGCACCCTTGTAATCCCCAGCCTCGGGAGGGAGAGGCAGGCAGATCCCTGGAGCTCACCGACCAACCAGCCCTGCTGAGTTGCCAAGCCTCGGGTCCCAGTGAGAGACCTTGTCTCAAGAGACAAGCAGAGGACTCATGAAAAATGACATTGAGGTTGACCTCTGACCTCCACACACTTGCACATGTGCACATATGATTTACTTATCTGAAAACCTATGAAAGTACACATTTTACTTACCATTTCATTCTAAATTTCAAGAACATTTAACATGAAAACTATCTTCTTAGCATATTTTAAGTGTACAATGGAGTATTATATTTATGTGTATAATATTATACGGACCTCTAGAATTTATTATATGCAATTGAAATTTCATACCCGTTGATGAGTGACCCCCCCTTCCTCTCCCTCAGCCCTTAACAGCTGCAACTCTAGTCTTTGCTTCTTACACTGGATTCTTTTAGGTAACTAGTGTAAACAGAATGATTTGCTCTGTGACCGACTTAATCTCTAAACACAGCATTTTCCAGCTAGTTCCCATCACTGCATATTATAGTACTAAAGTGAATGATATTCTGTGTGTAAGTTCATACTTAAAAGTTAGCTCATCTTTTGATGGCTGTGGTTTTGGTGGTTTGTTTTATGTGCTGGCAATTGTGAATACTGCTGGTCACAGATGTGGAAGGGCTATCTGATTGAGATCCTGGCTTTTTTTTTTTTTTAAATTTTGTTGGAGATGGCTTCATGTGGCCCAGGCTGGCCTCAATCTCACAAGACTGATGGCTCTGAACTTGTGTTTTTCCTGCCACCGCCTTCCCAGTGCTGACACTGTAGATATTCACTGTCGTTTCCAGTTTATCAGATTTCGTTAAAAAAAAAAAAAAAAACAAACCCAAAACCAGAAGTAGGATTGCTAGATCCTCTAGGTTTATTCTTTATACACCGGTCATAAAAACTGTTGGGAAGAATTCTCCTAAGCATCTTGATTTCCTACCCGTGTACTTAGTTAGAAACCCCATTTGCATTCTCTCTTTTCATCTATTTGGAAATGGTTCCCTTGCAACAGACAAATCCCTTTACATTTCATTTATATTTATTTATTTCTGCTTCTCACAGGGTTATATGTATATGTATATAAGTATATATATTTGTATACATGTATATGCTTATGTATGTATATGTTCTGTTTGAAGACAGGGTCACACAATGTAATTCTAGCTGGCTTAGAACTCACTATGTAGGACTGGAGAGATGGCTCAGAGGTTAAGAGCACTGGCTGCTCTTCCAGAGGTCCTGAGTTCAATTCTCAGCAACCACATGGTGGCTCACAACCATCTACAACCTGCAGGCATACATGCAGGCAGAACATTGTATGCATAACAAATAAATAAATAAATAAATAAATAAATCTTTTTTTTTTTTTTTTTAAAGATCTCACTATGTAGAGCAGGCTGGCCTGGAATTCCTAGAGATGCACCGGCCTGTGCCTCCCAAGTGCTAGGATTAAAGGCCACCATTAAGTATAGCTATGCTCTATATTTGAAGTTTCTATTCATATTCCCCATCCTTTCCCCTCCTTCCTTTCCTCATTATTGTTCTATTTTAAGTGGATGGATGTTTTGCCTGCGTGTATGTCTGTGCACCATGTGTGTGCAGTGCTCATGGAGGTCAGAAGAGGCATCAGCTACCCTGGGAACTGGAGTTATAGACAGTCCTGAGCTAATCGAAACCTAGCCATCTGGACAAGCAGCCAGTGTTCCTAACCACTGAGCCACCTCTCCAGCCTAGAGAAGCTTCTTAAAATAGTTTTTTTCATTATGATTCCATAATTTTTGCTTCCCATTTTACTGAAATTTGATGTCTACCTCCATAAACCTTTTATTAATGTCCTAACATTACTGTTTTTCAGGTTTTTTTTTTCCTCCTTCCCTCCCTCCCCCTCTCCTTACCCACCCTCCTCCCCCTCTGTCTCTCTCAGGGTCAGGTTGACCTGGAGCTCACTATGTAACTCAGGCAGGCCCAGAACTTTTATTCTACCTCAGCTTTCCTGGCTATTGAGTATTTTTTTTTTAAAATATTGTTTTCATTAAACTGAACAGAATTCAATTCAACAGACATTTTTTTGAGGGGGGATTTATAAAGTAGCCCTTGAAAGAAGAAAAAAGAAACACCTTGTCTTCTAGAAGCAATAAGAACATAAGATGTTTTGGTTGTGATGTATCCTGAGTGCTATGGGAGTGTAGAAGACAGGCTCAAGATTCTGGGCATACCTAACTCACAAGTTAGAGTTTAAAGGGAAAATCTGGGTAAACAGAAATGTCCTCTTCTTTCTCAAGTTAGTGATTATTACTGTTTTCTCTTGTGAGAGTGTGGGGTCATCAGGATGAATATTCATTCTAATTAATTGTTTCATTATGCACAACGCAGCACTTTCTAAAGCCTGCGCAATTTTTGGTAAAGTGCGACAGGGTAAGATTTATGTGAATGATTTGCCAATGGTCTTTCACAACTTGAAGATTTCTATGAGTGACTCAGAAATGCGACAGGTGCTGAAGACTGTTGACATTGACGGTGAGTATTCTCTTAAGCATCTTAAATGTGAGTTATGTTTAGCTTATTAATTACAGAAGATGGGAAAGCTACATGTCAAATATTTACAAGATATAATTTTTATTATGTTTTAAAACCTTATTTACACTGATATTAAAATATTATACCTCAGGTGAATGTAATTGGGTTGATGACTACATTAGATTATGATAGTCTCATTATTGGACCATGAGTGAACAACTGCTTTTATTTAGATTTTAATAGTAATGCTATACTAACAATGAAATAAGTATCCAATCTAGTCTCTCCAGATGAAATGTAAGACCTTAACAGAAATTTGCTCTAACCATAAAGTTCATGAAACAGCCCATTTTTTTTTTTTGGTTTCTTCAGTTTGAAGAAATTAATGTACTGAGTTGTATGTTCTTTATTCTCCTTTTATATATTTTCATTGTTATGGTTATATGTTTTTAAAAATATTCTAAAAATTGTAATTATTTCATTTTTTACGAAGTTTGCCATGATTTGGGTTTTATATTAATACTACATAAACATATACTTTCATATTTTTGTATGCTATCTCTTATTTGCTTAATCATCTGTATGTTATCATCCAATGGGATTACAACATAGTTTGCCTTTCTGTTGCCTGAATCTTTCTGGAATAAGCATTCTGACGGAAGTCAGCGTAGTTCCTGAAAGGACTCAGTCCACTCTTACACTGGTAACATAGTCTCTTTTCATTCTCATTGGTGTCAGAGTGCTTTATCCCAAGAAGATGTTAGCTACATGTCCACTGTCTCACTGATGAGTGTGTATGTGTGTGAGTCCTTTGTGGGGGTGGGGGGTGGGAGGTGGGGGGTGGGGGGTGGCGTCTAATGAGATGGCCCAGCAGTTGAGAATGTTTGTTCTCCTTGTGGAGGGTCAGAGTTTGATTTCCAGCCTCCAGGTTGGGTGGCTCATAACCATCAGTAACTTCTGCTCAAGGAGGTCTGACGCTCTCTTCTGGCCTCTGCAGATATTTACACGCACAGGCAGATACCCTCCTCGCTCCCCCACCCCCAACAAGTGCATAATTACAGCTATAAATTTGATGGAATCATGAGTAAAGAGCAGGAAAATATTAACAATCCTAGTCCATAGCATTTTTTATTGCTGAAACACTGTTTATTATTTAATGTGGCATTCAAAAATTTCCTGGTAAGTTCTCTTTCTCCCTCTCTCTTTCTCTCTCCTCCACAAAACATTAAAGTGAGACTGCTCTTGCATGCAAGCTATGATATTGTGATACCAGTTAATTACAGTTAATTTTCAGTTTACATTTTCAGCTTCATAAGCTTATTGATGGACTTCTTTCTCCTTGTTTCTGAACCATTTTTATAGTTAATGGAATGCTGGATTTCACAGATTTTCTTAAGGCCAGGAATGATGCTTCTCATTTGGCCTCTCAAGATCCAGGTAAAAATAATATCAAAAGTATAAAAGAGAATGGTTTTAATGTGGGGCTACATAGATGAATTTATGTTTTTTTAGAATCTTATTTTCTGTACTTCATAGTATAGCACAGGCAAATTAGACATAAGTATAAAGATTTCTGTGTGTGTGTGTGTGTGTGTGTGTGTGTGTGTAGTGTAGTGTAGTGTATTCCATGTGTGAAGGTATCCACGGAGGACAGAAGAGGGCATCAGATACAATGGACCTAGTTGTTATATGCTACCTGGTAAAGGTCTTGAGAACCAAACTCCAGTCCTCAGAAAGAATAGCAAGACCTCTTAACTGCTGAACCATCTTCAGGCCCTGGTCTTTT
This sequence comes from Sigmodon hispidus, assembly GCA_004025045.1. Taxonomy (NCBI): domain Eukaryota; kingdom Metazoa; phylum Chordata; class Mammalia; order Rodentia; family Cricetidae; genus Sigmodon; species Sigmodon hispidus. The sequence continues at coordinate 128,684 of PVIH01004181.1, forward strand.
TTTGGCATAAAAGACTTGGGTTAGGGTCAGTAAGATGGCTCCCTAGGTAAAAACACTTGCTACTCAAGCCTGACAATTTAATTCATTCCCTGGATCTCCCTCTCTCTCTCTTTCACACACACACACACACACACACACACACACACACACACACACACCAACCCCTGGATCACTGTTTTTTTTTTTTATTGCTAAGCTCCTCTTTTCTATGTATTTAACTGCTAAGTAAGTACTAGATGATTTGTTTTTTTATGTATGTGGGTCTCTTTGTCCTTCCTGTGTACACCAGACAGGCTCGTTTGTGAGCATTCAGTAGGTCTCCAGTCTTCTTCCCATATCACTATAGGGATTACAGATGTGCAACCCCATGCCTGGTCCTAGGGGGGGGGTCCTGGGGTTCAGACTGCAGATCCTCACACTTTGCCACAGGCTCTTTACCAACTGGATCATCTTTCTAGCCCTTAGACTAATTCATTTTTAATGATGTGTGTGTGTGTGTGTGTGTGTGTGTGTGTGTGTGTGTGTAGGTCAGAGGAGAACTTACAAACTTTTGGGGTTCAATTCTCTCTTTCCACCATGGGTTCTGGGATCATACTTTGGTCATCAGGCTTGTTTGGCGAGCATTTTCCCGTGCCAACCCATCTCTACAGGAAACTTTCCAGAAAGAACCTCCTTCCCTAGTTAATCATAAACCTATATTGACATTGACTTTATTTTCACACCTGTGTTTCTGTGCTCATGTATGTTTGTCTCATTTCTTCTCCGCTGACAATACTTTCCCCACCCTGTCAAAAATCTGTGTCTAATTTCTTCCTAATTTCAGATGCTATCGACTTCCTAATTACTTACTTTACATTACAAATAAATGATGAAGTGATTGGAAGGACTCTTCATGTTAGCTATAGAAACAGTACTTCCAAAAATTTGAGACTGGTAGTGTTTCTCGCTTACTCGTTGGGCAGGATCAGTCCCTGGGACCATGTGTTTTATAGTTTTATAGTTTATGTTGAGTTTGTTTAGACTCAAGAATACATGGGTTCAGTAGTATTCGCATTCCTGGAAAAGCAAGCAAAACTGTCCTTTTCACTCACTCACATGATGTCATCAATCACTGCCACATGCGAAGTAGTCACATGTGCAATAGGTAAGATACTTGGCTCGTTTTCCCCTTTTGATTCTTTACTTCCTGTTTAGATTTTCCCTCCAAGTTCCCATGACACTGGCCTTCTTTGTCATCTGACTTAGCGCCTTTTCTGACTATAGATTTATATGTGGAGACTCCTAGTACTTCATAGCAGTCAAACCATCACTTATGTTTAAGTGTTTCTTAGTTTTTCAAATCTTGGTTTCCTGTATTTATTTTACATTTATAGTTAAAGTGTTTTGAGAGTAATCAAGTTTCTTTTATTTTCTTTAAAACAATACACAGAATATATATATATTTAAGTTTAGATATAAAATAATGCATATTGAACCCTAAAAGAATTCAGCTCTTCTTAGCTTATAACAAGTTTACTATTGACTTTAAAATACTTCTGTTCTATTTTAAGTCAGGGTCTCATGTTACCCAGAATGACTCTGAATTTGCAATGTAGCCAAGGCTGGTTGTGAATTCTTGATTGACTTGTCTGTACCTCCTAAGAACTGGGATTTCAAACATGTGCCACCACACCCAGTTAAAATAGTATTACTATACCATTATTAACACATATGCCTACAAATACACGTATACATAATACAAATGCTTTGTCAAGGCAAATGAGTTACCAGTTAGTAACAAAGGAGAATCAGGGGACCTAGATCTTATAGAATCTAAAAAACAAAACAACAAAACCAAAAATCCCACAAAACAAAACAAATCATATTAATGGAAAGCAAGATATCCCTCTCCATTTTCCTCAGTGGTGTAGCCCATGCTCCCAGTTAAGCTCTTTGGTTCTCAGTAGCAGCAACAAAAGGCCTGAAGGCAGAGGGGAAGACATTGGTGAGAGTCGTTCAAGTGTGTGTGTGTGGGGGGGGGGGTGGGAAGGGGAGGAAATGCAGGCTATTATGGCTGACACATTGTGTATGTGTGAAATCTCACAGTGAAATCTGTGTATTTGGGGTTACATTTTCCTTATTGGGTTATTAGTACTGAATCAGGTTGTTCTCCAGGAAAAGCTGTTGATTTTCACAGTTCAATCATTTTTGTTCATTTTTTTTTTCCAGAATTTCAAGATGTCTTGAAGACGTTTTCTAAGATGAAAAGTGGCCGTGTGGCCATTGATGAAGTGCCAGCTTTTTTGGCTAACATGGATATTTCAGTAAGCTCGGAGACACTCAAGGACGTGCTACATCACTCTTACGTGGACAGTGAGTTATTTGAATTCTGTTTATTAGTTCTGTTACACATTATTTGCCTCCAGGTCTCCTTTTCTCTTTTGATTTTACCTTTTGCTACTGATACTGCTTACAGACATCAGGAGTCAAAATTAGTGTAGAAAACACATGAGAAAAAAAAATCAAATTGTTCTATTTTGGTATATTTCTCCAAAGTTAAGAATAACATGAACTTTAAAATTTTTCAGCATTGCCAGGCATGGTGTCATAACACTTTTAATTTCAACACTTGGGAGGCAGAGGTAGGTGGACCTCCATGAGCTAGAGGCCATTCTGGTTTGTGTGAGTTCCAAGTACAGTTAATCACCTAGTGAGACTCTATTGATTATCAGAGAAGATGGTGTCTGAACTAAACAGGAAAGGATCAGTAGGGTTAATTGCATGACATGATGGTGAAGAACGAGAGACAATGTAGGGTGATGCAACTGTTTGTATAAATATGGCACAAAAAATCAAATACTGTGTTCTTTTAACTGGGCTTCACTGGCTTTTGTCATTTTCTAGTGGTATCTTTGTAGTGGTTTGAAGATAGAACTAAGCTATGTATAATTCTATACGTTTGTTATTTATTTGGTTGATTTAAATTTTTTTTTAATTTATGTGAGTTAGCCATTGTGCCTGCATATATGTATATGCACCACATGCATGTCTGGTTCCCACAGAGGCTAGAAAAGGGGTCATATCCCCTGGAACTAGACATACAGACAGTTGTGAGCAGTTGTGTGGTGCTGGGGTGTGAACTTTGGTCTTTTGCAAGAGCAACATGTGTTCTTAACTGTTAATCTCTCAAGACCCAGGTTTTTTTAGTTTTGAAACAGGGTCTTGCTCTGTATCTCAGATGTGTCAAGAACTCATTTTGTAGCTTAGGCTGGCCTTGTTGAATTTGTGAAGATTCTTCTGCTTCAGCCTTCCAGAACTCTGTTATTATTTATGATGAGTTCTTGGATGGCAAATGTGGGTAGTATTCTTAAAAGTGGAGATTTTTAAAGACAAGTTTCTGCTATATTATTTGGTAGTCTTCGTATGCCCTACTAGGAATGACAGGTTCTGTGTGAATTCTGCAGAACCTTCTGTTTTGGTTTATGGTTTATAGTTTCTTGTGTAAGTCTGTAGCTCTCCCATGTGATTAGGAGAGGTGGACTGAACAAATTAAACTAATTTCAAAAGATTGTTATAGGAACTGGCTGTAAACATCTATCACAGAGCTTGTCATTATTTATAGAGGGGTGAGGAGGAAACCCAAGCCATCCTCAACAGCTCTATTATTGCAAAACTCTCTTATTTTAAACTCTGAGATGTCTCTGATAATTACTTTCCTACCTTAATCCAAATGAACATACCTTTTCTTTGGTCATGGTGTTTCATCACAATGATAGTAACCTTCACTAGGAAAAAGGCCTTGTGTCCTTTGGCCTTTATGCAGAGCAAATTCTTTTTTTCTGTCCTTTTAGAATTTCAGCTACATACCATACCCCTTCCTGCCAAATAGCCACTGCTTTTAAAACTTTTCCTTGAACATCCCTCTCCTCTTTGTCAACCCCTACTTACACTTTATTTCTAAACTTAATTGTCTACATTTAAGACTTTTTGCCTGACTAAATCACATAAATCACATTCTTACATTGTATACCTCAAAGTACTAATTACAGTAGAATTTATGTTTCAAATTGCTTTTTTAATATTTGTGTCTTAAACAAGCACTAAATGTGCAAATATTAAGTCCATTTTGTTCAAGGTATTTTCATCCTGTGTGTGTATATGTGTTGAATTTGGGGATCTTTCTCTATGGCTTTCCACTCATTACTTTTAGAGAAAAGATCTTTCCCTGAACCTACAGCTTGTCATTTTGCTGGATTAGCTGGCTGGTGAGGCTGCGGATCTGCTTGTCTTCACTTCCTCCAGCCCTGAGCCTACAGGTGTGCATTGCTTAGCCTGACCTTCATGTGGATGCAGGATGCTTCAACTCAGGTCTTCATGCTTCATGCAGCAATTGCATTACTCACAGGGCTATCTCCCTGGCCCCCTGCTGTTACTCAATGTTTTATCCTCAGTATTTAGATGAGAGTTTCTAGCACATACTAACTGCCAACAGGTGTTGGATTAATAATTAGGATCTTTTGCTCCACCCCCTCCAACCAGTGATATGATGTCATACCAATAAACTGACTAAAATTTAAACAAAATAATTCCTTCTAAAGAAGGTTCTTGGTGCTTGGGAGATGGTTTAATGGGTAAGGGGCTTGCTTTACTAAGTAAGAGACTTGAGTTTGGATACCCAACCCTCTTGTAAAATGCAGGCATGCATATTTGTAATCCCAATGATGGGAGGTAGAGAAGTGGAGACAGGCACATCTTGGGAGCTTGCTTGCCAGTCAGTAAGCTTCAAATATTCTTCTCCCAAAATAGAGTAGAGAGCAGTTAAAGAAGACATTCTAATGTTGACCTCTGATCTCACACATGTATGCATAGGCACCTGCATACACATGAATGTGCTCCTCCCAAACACACACAAAGCAGCTTCTTGTCTTTTAGCTATTGAAACAATTTCTCGGTTCTGTGGTATTGGGGTTTGAACCCAGGACCTCAGACATGCTAGACAAACACTCTGCCAGTTTCATATTTCACAAACCCATGAGAATCATATTAATAGATATGTTTGATGTTGAGAGTTGAAATCAATAGGGGGCAGTTAATCTGATCAGAGAAGCAAGTTAAAGTTCACTGACTGAGAAAATAACGGGAATTTGTTACAGGGTAGTGACTCAGTAGTGTGAGGAGGCAGATGGAGGTGTGCATGGGGAAAAATCTTGCTAGAAAATATCCCCACAACTTCAAACTGTAGCATAATTGCTTTTTGTGCTTTTTCTCATTAGTTACAAATCATTGTTATGAATTGATTAAAGGAGAAAGGCCTATAGTTTGTGTTGGCTCTCCCTGAGATGGAGGGATTGTTGTCTATAGATTCTGATGTGAGATCAAGAATCTATGGAGCCCAGCCCATGCCTGTGATTCTGACACATGCCTGTATTCCCAGAGTTTGGGAGACAGAATCAGGAGGGTTTCGGTGGTTGAAGGCCAGCATGGACTATACAGGGAATTCCAAGTCAGCTTGGGCAATAGCATGAGATCTTATCTAAAAAACAAAGCCAGACACTCTACAAATAGAAGAGTTGAGTGTGGAAGTTAGAAAAATGCTTGGGAACTTTTAGCATTTGGGTAGATAATGATTTTTGTTAGCATGTGATATGGATATCTCAGCTGATTTGCTTAAATATTAAGGGAGACAATGACCTTAGGAAACAAAGATTTGGATCACACACTTATGGTACATATGCAGAGGGGCTGACACTGTAGATGCCCTAGTAGTACCCCTGACTTTGTGCTATCCTTTACAGCCTTTGGTATATTTTGTTTATTAAAAATCATTTTTAAGTGATAAGGAAGTAGATATTTTGCTAAGAATTGGCAGAGAATAATTGAAATATAAATTCCTCATTCTTGAATTAACAATCTAGAAATTAAGACAAAGGAGTAAATACTTGAAGTGATTTCTATAGTTAATTCTATAAAATTTTATAAAATGCTAATCTAATTGTCTAGCAGAGACACTTAAAATGTGGCTCTTTCCTTTGATACGAAACTTCTTTTAAAGGAAAAATGATGGTCTTAATTTTATACTTCATTCTGTATTGAGCTATTAAATAAACAATTCCAGATAGTACTCAAAACTTATAATAGCTGGCTCTCTGATCACGCCTGCACACTCTTCTGAATTATATTCATATTATAGTCAGGTTGGCAGCTATATATATGTTCAAAATTAAATAGAAGTACTTTACATTACTCTTTCTATTACAGGTAACCACACAGTGGACATTGGGGACATTATATTTACTTTGGATGAACTACAACAACAGTATGAAGATGTCTGTAAGGATCTTTGTGGCTATAGGCTTGCTTTATAAGTAATCTTTAAGTTAACTCCTAGACCATAGTTTTTAAAGTCTTATAATGGGTATTGAGCCTCTTTCTCTAACTTTCTAATCAGGGAGACCAAAATAGAACATTTTTAAGTGTTCTTTCTTCATATTGACTATATAATGTGAGTGCCTCCCTGATATTAGTTCCTTATATGTGTTTTACTATTTCTAATTATTTGGTATAGTAATTCATTAAGTATATTTTTTACTGTATTTTATGTCACATTTTAAATTCCCTTTTATTTGTTCAAATATAATTTGTTTAAGATTATTCTTTTTTTTTTTAAAGCTTTGTTTATTTGCCTTGGTGTTTTGCCTGGAACTGGAACTACAGACAGTTGTTAGCTGCCATGTGGGTGCTGGGAATTGAACCCGGGTCCTCTGGAAGAGCAGACGGTGCTCTTAACCGCTGAGCCATCTCTCCAGCCCCAAGATTATTCTAACAATTATAAAAATTCTGTAGTTTGATTAGCTTATTACAAAAAGGAAGTCCTGTCTTCAGTTTTGTTCATTTTAGGTTTTCCAGAAGTGGCAATTGACATTTATCAATATAACTTATTAATTTTTGATTTTCTCTACCCCTCATTGTTGATTTTTTATTAAATATTAATTGACTATTAATATATATACTATATATACTATATTAATATATACTTAAGTGAAAAGTATGATAATTTTTGTAAATTATCATACTTTTTGATTCCAGATGATCAGTATTGCCATCTCTTCAACATTTATCATTTGTATTGAGAACTTTCAAAATTTAAAAAAAAAATTAGAATTTTTGAGAGTAACCTTCCTGCTGTGTCCTCAACATCCACATTCTTCCCATACAAATCCACCCTTCCAACATATTTATACACCAGTGTAATGCCCTTTAATTCAGTATTGTCAATAAAGTCCCGAAAACACTACTTACAGCTGAGTTATACAGTATCCCAGGGCTGCATTCTTTTTCTGTAGAAACCTTAACTTCCTGTTTTGAAATACTAATTGTCACTTATTTATTTGCCTGTTTATATATATGTGTGTCTATATATATTATTTGGTGATTTTACATCATGCACCCCATCAAACTCAGTTATCAGTCCTCTCAGTTTCATACCCACTCTTATGATCTCCCCATTTACAAAAAAGCCCATTCATGCTGCTCATTTACTTACTAGAGCATAATTAAACTCCCTGTGGCCAGCCCCTTAAAGTAAACAAGTCCTTCCTCACCCATACCCCTGCCAGAGGCTTTCAATGCAGAAGTAAAAACATTGTGTCATTTAGCTATGTTCTAGCCTTGAGCTCTTATATACAATGACATCTTTTTTTTTTAATGTCCACTAATGAGTGAGTACATCCCCTGCTTATCTTTCTGGGTTTGTGATACCTCACTCAGGATATTCTTCAAATGCTTCCATCCATTTGCATACAAATTTTAGGATATCATTTTTTCTTACTGCTGAGTAGTACTCCATTGTGTAGATGTACCATAGTTTGTTTATCCATTCTTTAGTTGAGGGGCATCTAGGTTGTTTCTAAATTCTTGCTATTACAAATAATGCTGCTATGAACATAGTTGAGCTACTGTTTTTGGGGTGCAAATATGTGTCTTTAGGGTATATGCCTAAAAGTGGTATTTCTGAATTCTTAGGGAGATTGATTCCCAGTTTTCTGAGAAACCGCCATAATGCATTCGGGAGTGGCTGAACAAGTTTATACTCCCACCAACAATGGAAGAGTGTTCCCCTTGCTCCACATCCTCTCCAGCATAGGCTGTCATCTGTGTTTTTAATCTTAGCCATTCTGACAAGTGTCACATGGTATCTCAAAGTTGTTTTGATTTGCATTTCTCTGATGGCTAAAGATGTTGAGCACTTTTTCATGTGCCTTTCAGCCATTCGTAATTCTTCTGCTGAGAATTCCCTTTTTAGTTCTGAACCCAATTTTTAATTGGGTTATTTAGGGTTTTGGGCTGTAGTTTCTTGAGTTCTCTATATATTTTAGAGATCAATCTTCTGTCATTTGTAGGGTTGGTGAAAATCTTCCCATTCTGTAGGCTGTTGTTTTGTCTTAGTGACTGTGTCCTTGGACTTACAGAAGCTTCTCAGTTTCAGAAAGTCCCATTTATTGATTGATGTTCTTAGTGTCTGTGATACTGGTGTTATATTTAGGAAGTGGTCATGTGTGCTAATGCTTTGGAGGGTATTTCCCACTTTCTTTTCTATCAGTTAAGTTTAGCTGAGTTTATGTTGAGGTCTTTGATCCACTTGGATTTGAGTTTTATGCAGGGTGATAGGTTTGGATCTATTTGCATTTTTCTACACACTACCATCCAGTTATGTCAACACCATACTATCTTTTTTTCATTGAATATTTTTGGCCTCTTTGTCAAAAATCAAGTGTTCATAGGTGTGTGGGTTAATGTCAGGGTCTTTGATTCAATTCCATTGATCCACAAGTCTGTTTTTATGCCAGTACCAGGCTGTTTTTATTACTGTAGCTCTTATTATAACTTGAAGTCGGGGATGGTGATTCCTCCTGAGGTTCTTTTGTTGAGTAAAAAACAAAAAAAATTGTTTTGCCTGGATACAATCCACAGGATTTGATTTTTTGTGGAAACAAAAGCAGAAATTCTTTTCCAAAGCAACATACTCTTATAAACAGATTTCAAAGTCAAGATATTTTTAAAATATGTGTTTGTTTAACTTAGCAGCCTTTGCAATCAATTGTCTTTCTGCAGTTAGCTTATTAAGAGTTAAAAATTAAAAGAAAACACAATAATAACCATAATCTAGACTCTTTGTGTGTTTTCCATCTCTATATAGCTTACTATATTTTTATACTCTATTTCTCTTTTTTAGGGACTTTCTCTATCATCTTTCTTTTCTCTCTGAAGCCTATGTGTATTTTATACACATTGTAACCCGTTTAGAGGTTTTGTGAGTCTAAATCTGTTTTATTGAGAATCCTTAATATTTTCTAACCAGAAGAGCTTTTAAAATGTTAGCACTGACTCTGCCCTATTTGGCAGCTTTTCAACATGGTGGAGGTGTTGGAGCCACGATTACAGAGTGGATCCAAAAACTGCTGCTACCAAAACACAGTCTTTCACTCTTTTCCCCTTTTGTTTAATATAAATAAAAACTTTAAATCAATCACATGCAGTTTGTTGTTTATACTTAGTCTTCCATGAGACTTCAGGTTTAAGCTGCCTGCCACAGACCCACCATTTTTAAATTCAAGCCCAAGACACAGTTCAGATATACAATACAGAAAGCAGCTTCTGGTTTCGTTTCTGTGCTATGGAATGCTTTTTAAACTTTCTCAGGCTTTATGCTGGTGTTCAGGCCCCAAGTTGGGAAGCCATCTGTTGTAACAGATCTCTGATCCCCCTTTGGGCCAGAGGTCTGATCTGCCCATGGTGGCTTTTACCTTCCAGAAATGACTCATACTCTTATATTAATTTTACTCTGTTTGGCCTATGTCTCAGGCACATGGCTAGCTAGCTCTTTCATCTTACTTCAATCCATTTGCATTAATCTATCTGGCCACATGGCCCATGACCCCTATCTCACCTGAGTCCTACATGCTTCATCTTTGGCAGCTGAATGGAGACTGACTCAGCACTCCTTGTACCTGTAAGTCAAGTTCCCTGCCTACTTCTACGGCACCTGACACAGGCCAAAACAGTTCCTTTATTTACAGCATATAGACAGAACATTCCCACCACAGTCTGCAGCCAAGATTTTTTTGAGGACTCCCCCAATAAAATATTGTCTTTATTAATTTTGAAGAAATCTATAGATTTTTGTTTCCTGTGGAAACAAAGGTATAACTTCTTTCCTAATGCAACACATTTCCAGACTTTCACTTTGAAATTAAGACATCCTTAAAATATATAGGGTGGTTTAATTTAGCAGTTTTTTTTTCTGCAGTCCAATGTCTCTCAGCAACATTTGCCCTTGGCTCATCAACATCAAAAAATGAAAACTCAACAAAGTACCATACAGGATTCAGACTCCCTGTGTATTTCCCATCTTTACATGGCTTATTTTATATTACTTTACTCTTTGTTTAAAAACTCTATTATTTTTAAACTATTTACTTTTTGTGACTATACCCCATTTTTTTTTTTCATGTCTGCCTGCTACATTTCTCTGATTGCTGAGCCAAGCCTTATATAGTTAAGTGGTGGCTAGGTTACTTGCCAGGTGGCTCTGCATAGCACATGGTGCTGGAGTCCTGTCTGTCTATCTTGGCTCTGGGAAGTTTTTGCATTTGTTCTGTGGCAGGCATTCCTATGTAGTCTTTAATTCTATCTGTGCCATTTAAGTGCTCAGCTTTATAGCAGGGTCCCTTAAATGAGCTGTGCTTCTGTACTCCGAAGCCTGGTATAGCATCAAAGACCATGGCTACTTAGAAGCTGTTGGCTCTGTGTTCAGAACATTTTTTTTCCAGCTTTTTCTGGCCCTATGTGGGTTTAGGTGCCCCATGCTGGGCACCAAATGCAGCGAGTCTTTTTTTTTGTTAGACTTTCTTTGGAATGGCCAACTCCCCAATAATGACATGGGGACTTCTTATTAATTATGAAAGCTTGGCCTTTAGTTTAGGCTTCTTCCCATCTAGCATTAATGACTCAAGTTAACATTTCTGTTAATCTTCCATGTGACTCTTTATCTCTTCTTCATTTTCTATGCCTGACTTCCTCTGTGTCTTATGTACCTAGATTCTACTCTTGAGTTCCTCTCACCCCAGAAGTCCTGCCCATTCTCTCCTGCTCAGCTATCGGCCATTGAGTTCTTTATTAAAACAATCACAGCGACTCACTATTCTGTAACAGATGGAGTGGTGTTGAGGATAAAGTATTAGAACTCTTGTAATATTTTAAAATGTGTTTTCATAATAAGGTATCCTGAACCATTATATGTTTTGTTTTTATAAATGAAGTTGTGACTTCAGACATTTTATTTCCTAATATATTCCACAGTTGTGACTTTGTGTCAGAATATTTCTGCCTACAGACGTTGAGAGTATTCATGAGAATACTTATTTGGATTTTATCTATTAACAGAAAGCTTTCCTTCCACACTTTTTACACTTCTGCACACTTACAATGAGAATATTTCTAACTGCATTTCCTAGCCTGTTACTTTCTAAATTGTGAAGTAGGTAACAATGCAGCCCAGTAGAGTATTTTATTTTAACTCTATATAGATTTAAGTGGATGTATTTAAATATAATCATCTGTAAGATTGCACTGGTTAATAGTTTGATCATTTAATTACCATCTCTTTCAATTTTGTTAAACTTTGTCTTATATATTTATAATTTCTGGATTGGCCTTTATGAGAACTTAATTGATTTGTTTGAAATATTATATAAAGCATACAAATAAATGAAATAAAAAATAAGAGAATATATGTCTCTTACTTAGCAATTATGGAGGAAACCACTTCAAGTAAAAGATTGTCAAGCATTCCAGAACACCTACAACATAAGAAGAAAGGCAGCTCAGTTTCCAGGATGCCCGAACCTCTCACATCAAAAAAGCTGAGTGTACCCCCCCTTCAACATCACAGCAAATCCATGGGGAAACACGACGAGCCTGAATCTAAACCACCAAAAACTTCCTTACCAACAAAAAAATCCTCAAGTTTGGTTGACAGCGATGGTGTAGGATCTCAGGGACCACACCCAAAGGTTCAAGATTCAAAGTCTAAACCATCTATCTTGAAGAGTACTATAAGCCCTGAGAAGGTCCCAGATAAAAGCGATACTTCTGACATCTCAAAGCTAGTAGTGACAAAGCAGCCCAGCATCCTACAATCAGTTTCATCAAAGGAAATGAGTGCAATCAACGCCTTAGGTCAGTACCACACACCTACGTTAGGACTTAGGCTCTTGAGTGTTTGAGTTTTTGCAGAAATGGACAGCATGTGTCAATCACTCAATACTTATATTTTTTTCTTAATAGTTACTTGTCAGCCTGTGTAATCACCACTTTTGATATGCAGACCAGTGCATGTAATTCTGTAATTATGGTGATAATTCCTGGGAAAAGGTATAGATTAACCTGAACAAAGATCTCCATGCCAGTAAAATACCCTGCCAAAAATGGCAGACTGCACCCGAGAAACAAGCACCAAAGTTGACCTTTGACCTCCACATTAACATACACACATGTCCATATGCAGTTCCACAACCTGCCCACTTACACACACACACACACACACACACACACACACACACACACACACGCACGCACGCACGCACGCACGCACGCACGCACGCACGCACGCACGCACGCACACACACACACAGAGGAGAGATTGACAGAGGAGAGAGAATAGAAAGTATATTTTTCTTTGGTTATTTATTTGAATATGGTAGGAAATTTGAAACTTTTGAAGCTAGAGTCCCACAGTTCAAACACGTGAAGATATTCCTGGTGTGTCAGGTATTATTTCTTATGGATGAAAAATATTAAAAATAGAATAATTAATACTATACTTCTTAGGTATCTAAGTCTGTGCAGCCCTCATCAAAGATTAATAATTTCCTGGTTTTGGTCTACTTTCATACAGAAGTACTTTGTATGGAACTTAGTTATGTACCTCTTACAGTCTGCTCTTTAAAGAAACATTAGAAACACACTCGTGATTTAATGCATTAAAGTATTACTGAAAAATAAATGATTCCTACACTAACTTGCAGCTCAAATAGGTTAGTTGGGAAAAGATATGACCCATTAAGGAAGACAAGCGATATTCATTCTGTGCTACCCTTACTGTGTGTGAGGTAAGAAAGTCTTGCTTTATAGAATACCAGAGTAGTAAACATTTAGTCAGCAATAGAAGAGGGTTTCACAAGCCAGTGATGTCTACCTACCTGGCATTACTAAATCAAATTATGTCACCTACCACTTCCAGATCATGTTCTGTTTGTCAGGAAGAATGAAATCCTTCATTTGGTATAAATAACTTTCCTAAAAACAGCAGTAGTAACAGGGAATCTATTTTATTTGACTACCTCCATGATTAAATTTAGAAAAACCTTTAATTTAAACCTGACATTATATTTATAAATTGCAAATTTAGTTATAAACATTCCTAAATATTTTTACCTGGTTTCCCTATGTGTTGCTATCTTATGTGTATCCCCAACATAATGATCTAAATCAGGAAATTGACATTGATAAAACTAACCTTACTGGCATTGGATCATATTCAAATATTATCAGTTGTCTCAGGAGTGTTCTTTTTCTGATCACAAACCGACTCAGGATTGCACACTGCATTTAGTGGCCAGGTTACCCTATTCTTTCACTCTGGAATTGTCTTCTCAGTCCGTCATGATCTTGACACTAAAAAAGTAGTAACTAATTATATTAAATCATACTCCTCATTTTGACTTTTCCTTATATTTCTTTAAAGTCAGGTTATGCATTTCTTACCTAAATATCATAGAAGTGATACTATCCACATGTATATGCCTTTAGGATTTTTATCGTAAGTGTACACTCAAAGCATAGCAATGTCAATTTACTGGATGGGAAAGAATTCTTAAAACTGTGCTTGGGGTACTGGAATTTAAACAAAATACATTGATGTTTTGATGTCTTGGAGTCCTGAACTGTATTTTAATCAGAAGCAAGCAGCCTTTAGCACTGGAACAGGTGGCTCTTCTGAATAGGAGTTTGTAGAATTTTAATAGTTTTGTGCTTCATATGAAAGCAAAAGTATAAGATATCAGAAAAAGAAATTGACAGCGATTGTGTGGGATCTCAGGAACCATACCCAAAGATGTATATTTTTCTTTGGTAACTTATTTGAATAAATTTGAGTAGTTTCATCTACTCAAAACCCATTCTCTGATTATTCAAGATTTTAGCTGTGCATGGTGATACACATGCTTGTAATCCTATCACTTTGGAGGTCAAGGTAGGTATATGAGTTCAAGGTCAGACTGACTATGTTGAAGGTGCTGGTCTACTCTAAGATGCATAGTGAGATTTTGTCTCAAAGCATAATAATAAAGACAACAACAACAACAACAAAATTTTGGTAAGTTATATTGTTTTATACATAAAATGATTTTACATTCTGTGTATTTAGAAACTGTTCATGATGCCATCAATAAACTCCAAAGAGATTACATGTATCCAGAGGAACTCCAGTCTGCTTTGCCCACAGTAGGGATTACTTTATCAGATAAAGAATTCCAGAAGATTGTGCCAGAGATGACTAAAAATGGTGAGAAGTTGCTAATGATAAACTTGGGAAAGTTAATACTTCTGGAGAGTTAATATCTGGGAGGATTTTCCTCTTACTGAGGATTAGAACAGAATGGGCCATTCTGAAACCTGAGGAAGAAAAGGATATGGCTCTGTGGATACTGCTCTTGCTGTTCAGCTATGAGGACCAGAGTTCAGATCCCTCTAGCCCCATAAGAGCTGAGCAGGCATGGCAGTGTGTGATCTCACCCTCTCCCCCCACTGCACCACTTACATAGTGCACACGCTGCAGCGTGGAGAGGCATAGAAGTCTGAGTTTGGCCTTGTTTCTGGAAGGTTCCAGGCTGCTGTCCTCTCTGTGGGAATAGGCACCTAGCTAGCTGCAGAGGTCAGGGATTTAAAACAAAGCCTAGCGAAACCTCTGATCTAGTCGCCTGGATTTAAGGAGAAGTAACTGAAGGTTTTGCACACAGGAGGGATTTGGAGCTGGTGTTTAAGACAGCCATTGGACTCTTAAGTTATTTTTTTCTTCTTCTTGAGAGAGCTTTTGTATTAGAGAGGTGTTTTTTTTTCTTTTTTTAAAAAATTATTTATTTTACATCTCCACCACAGTTTCCCCCCCTCCTCTCACCCCACCCCCTTTTCCCTTCTGCCCTTACCCCCATCCACCACTCTTCTGTTTCTCTTCAGAAAGGGACAGGCCTCCCATGGGAATCAACAAAGCATGCCATATCATGTTGCAGTAAGACGAAAACTAAGAACCTCCCCTTGTATTAAGGCTGGGCAAGGCAACCCAATATGAGGAATAGGTTCCCAAAAGCCAGCCAAACTGTTAGGGTCAGACAGTACCTGTTCCCATTATTAGAAGTCCCACAAGTAGACCAAGCTAGGTAACTGCTCCATAAATCCGAGGCCTAGGTCAGTCCCAGGCAGGCTCCCTGATTGTCAGTTCAGACTCTGTGAGCTCCTATGAGCCTAGGTTAGTTGTTTCTGTGGGTTTTCTTACAATGGCCCCTCAGGCATGTACAATCCTTCCTCTCCCTTTTTATCAAGATTTCCCAAACTCAGCCTAATGTTTGGATGTGGGTCTTTGTATTTGTTTCCATCAGTCAGTGGATAAGGACTCTTGGATAGCAATTGGGGTGGGGTTACTAATTTCAGTACATCCCATAGGCAGTACAGACTGTAGGTCAAGGGTTGTGTAGCTGGTTGGTGTCCCAGTCCCTCCACTGGAAGTCTTGCTGGTTTACAGGTTTCTAGTACATAGTTACTGTTGCTAGGAGTCCTGGCTGGGTTAGAGAGTTATATTTATCAGTAACTAAGAATTATCTATTGTAGAAGCTCATTTGGGGAGAAAGAAGAAACCTTTTTATTTGTTGTTGTTGTTGGAAAGAATGGCTTGGGACTAAGTTACCATTAAAAGTGAATTTTCAAAGTCTAAAATAATATCTTACTTAATACAAGTAGGAAGAAAATTCAATTTTAAAATGTGGTTGCTAGAGAAGTTATTGAACCCTCTGCTGTTTATCAGCATTGAGTGATTGCTGTTGGAGAGATTATATTTAAAAACTGGTAGTGAATTGAGCCTCTGAATCCTAGGGTTGGCTGTGGTATGTTACTTGGTTAGTGCTGGTTAATACTGTCAAGATGTCTTAATGGATGCCATGTTAACTGACTTTTCACACTGGTATGAAATTGACTCAACTTTCTTATAGTCCAGTTATGTGGACTTTCATTTTCTCATATTTATCAGATCTTAGCTCTAATCCAGTTCTTTGAATATACTAATGTAATAACTATTAAAAAAAATACAGGGACTGTGTCTTACTTATTTTTGTGTCCTTAGTGACTAGTTATAGTTTAAAACACTAACATGCCTCCAGAGGTTATTAAAATAATAGGTGTGTGTGTTTGCATGCATGCAATAACAATTAATAAACAAAAGTGTTGTTGGTTGTTTTTACTTTTAACTCTTAAGGGGGCCCACCACTCAGCTCTCAAATAAACACATGGAGCAATTACCTGGATTTAGCTTGCTTATTTCTAGCCATCTTTTCTTAACTTAGGCTATCCCACCTACCTTTTGCTTCTGGCCTTTTATCTTTCTCTATTCTATATTCCTGTCTTTACTTTTAACTCTATGGCTTACAGTGTGGCTGGGTGGCTGGGTGGCTGGGTAGCTG